>AWOL01S0082554.1:0-20840 GCA_000715115.1 Nicotiana otophora | reverse complement strand
GGGGTTGGATTGGTGGGGGTTGGTGGGGATGAGGAATAGGGTGGGGAAGGTTGAAGAGTAGTTTTGGAAAATATTTTCCCTTCTCTTGATAGGGAAAACATTTTCCTCCAATTGGAAAAAAATGAGTTTACGAGGAAAATATTTTTCAAAATATTTAATCCAACCAAACATGAAAAATTAAAAAATATTTTCCTTCCTACCAAACACACCCATATTCTTGAAATAGTGGCCAATATCGCTAAACTAGCTTAATTAGTTGTTGCGCTCTGCTCGTTCATTCGCAATATTATTACAAGAAAGATGCATATAGATTTATGAAAATTCAAATGCAAGTGGGAAGAAATGCTCTAATAGGCAAAGTAACAGTAATGGGAGGTCAGTCAGGCAATTCTTGATTTGACCCCGTAAATGTAGTTTAGGATAATGTAAATTGCATAAATCCAAACCAAAAACAACCTTTTCTTTTCCCAAAAAAGGAGTTCTGTGAAGCTTCTTAACACGTGAGGTAACTAAAATCATAAGTAAAAATAACACTTTTTCAAAAGTCAGGGCTGTTGGCTCGAGACTGTCTGTTTCTCTACGGCAACATTAGTTTTATTTAATTCTTCACTTAATATAAAACACCACTTTTATGGAAGAAATCAAAAAGAATATTTTTTATCAACTTCAAATGCAATAACAAACAGTATTCACATCTCAATTAATAATAAAACTGGACTGGTAGGCTTTGGTTTTTTCTTTGTGAAGCCAAGGGTTCATAATCCTAGTTTCAGGATATCATGAAGTATAAAAAATACACGGTTTTAAGAAGATAATTTAAGTTATATATATTGATGATGTTAAAAGAATTATACCAACAGTGTAATTTAACATACTTTATCATGTTACTTATCATTTATTACCACATAAGATACTGGTGTAAATATTTCTTAGTGTCATAGCAGAAAACTTAAACTCTATAAATAATTAATTATACTCTAATATTAAATATCATTTTTTTGTATGCTCAGGGAGTAACAAGTAGTCAAACTTCTTAGTGTGTGTGTATAAGGTCAACAAAATGGCCTCTGGAATCATAATACCATTTGAAATTACTCAATTAACTTTGGGCCTCAAGGTATTATTAAAGGCAGAGCACATCCCTATGCATTGACCTTTAATGTGCTTAGGATTCTTTCTTACATAAAAGGTTTCTATATAAAGTTTCAACTATTTTAGCATTCTACCTCTACTGTATGCAAGGTTTAAGAAAAAAAACCAGTTGACTCTACAGCATTGGGCCACATATATTGTAAATTTGTAAATTAGTAGGCAACAGGCATAAATTCAAGGATTTAAGGCATACATTGGAAAACACAGTGTTAAGACCATTCCACAACACCTCAACCCCCAAAGTTAATCTTGACAAATAATTGCAAAGGTTAGCTTCAGTTTGTCTTTTATATTTCTGCAGTCTTGCGTGCGATGCAAAATGGGATAGATACAGAGGATTCGTACAACCAAATCCTACTAATTTGGGACTGAGGTATAGTTGATTGACTGAGTCTTATGATGCCATAGGGTGGAGGGTCGAGGATGGAGGCCAGTAACAGAGACAATCACTATGTTGTTGTATTCATACAGCCAAACTGCAGGCAGCTAGCAGCTTACCATATATCAGCAAGATAACAATGAGTAAGAAACTAGTCAAGCAGGTGATTGGAAAAAATAATACAGTACACAAACAATGAACATGTTGATTGTTGAAGATGTCGGATTTTTTTATTTTATTTTTTTTAAACCCCTCCCAAATTAGGAGGATCTATAGTGTTTCCATACTTCCCCTCCAGCGTGACTCGAACCCAGGACCTAACGGTCGTAGGTGGAGGTGCTTTTAACAACTGAGCAAGCCTCACTTGTCAAAGATGTCGGATATGATTCATTTGACAACAGTTCCTAGAAAGTCAATAATGGCCATCTTTAGATGTCTAAAAGGAGCTGTTTAAAGAATGAATAACAATGCAACTAGAAAGGCCAAAGTACCCGCCACCAAAAAGACAGAATTATTTTCAATCTTCCAGGGACAGTGCGATCCACACTGGTAGATATTGCTAAAAGCTTTTTACATACAACCATGGAAAAGCCACTCTATCTTATTCTATATACTTAGTGTCAAATTGGTCTGATACGAGACAGGATTCTCATACCATGTTTCTACTTCTGCCAAAACAATCAGCATTGTCGACGAATAAAGTTTCTGTTCAATTTGAAGATGAAAAAGAGACTGCAAGAAATCGAATGAAGTACCATGTAGATAAGGAATCTGAATGAGTGATGAAAATTGGGAAAGTAACAAACTCAATGCTCATAGGTTTTTTGATTGCTCCTGTGATCTGTATATACGGAATGCAGCGACACACATTGTGGCATTACCAACAAATGTCAAAGCTGCTTGTAGAGCCACTAATACCTGAAACTCATGCATCCAATGCGTGTCATTTAAAGCGCAAAAAAGAAAGAAAAAAAACAAGATAAGTATTGTCTAAAAATACCAAGAAATGCTTCAAATGGGAAAAGTTGGAATAGAACTGGAGACGAGACGCATGCGCATTGCCTTATGGTTTAAATTAACCAGTTCTTGTAAATATATCAACCTCAGTTAAATTAGCTACTATTTCCAGTAAACGAGTGAAAGTGGAAGGGGAAATCAACAAAAATTCTTTAAAGCATTAAGTAGTACTTTCCACTTTTTTGAAACTTTGGTGAGTGAAGGTATTAAAAGAGGACGAGGTAGACCTAAAATCGCATGGAAGAAAGTCGTCTCAAAAGACCTACAATTTCTTGGAACCAATGCAGACTTAGCAAAAGATAGGGATAATAGAAGAAAAAGATTCATATGATATCTACTAGTTTGGAATAGGTTTTAGTCTTGCTAGTATGCTGATTTTGAACATATTGCTTTTCTAGGTAGTATATTTATCCGGTAAAAGTATAAAGAACTTTTTATTATTATTATTATTATTATTATTATTATTATTATTATTATATTTAACTTATTTTTCACTTTTATGTTTATTTGGTATGATGATGACATGAATTGAGATGGAAAAAACATGGTTAATGAGTATTCATACAGCCAATCCCAATTTGTTTGGACTGAGGCGAAAGTTGTTGTAGTCTCTCTTTGTTTTTTTTCTTATTGGGTTCAAGCATTTATATCCAGATTAGTTGCTGGTACTTTTACAAGTTTATCACAACTGTTATTATATCAATTGTCAATGGTGTGTATAACCAATAATCTAAATTCAGATTCACTTTAAAGAATGTCATGACAAAAGGACAGGAACCCACCCACCCCCTCCCCAATTCCCAGTTGTGTAAAGGTCATGGCAAGCAAATAGAAATGGAAGCTAGCAAAGCAGTTATGAGGTTATTAAATTGCAGTAATTTATCAGTGTGATCATACAAACAATCACCTCACTCCCCCAACCCCATCCCTTCAGGAAAAGCCAACTATCTCTTTATCCACTATACCTTTTTTTCCTCGTAAGACTTTGCATATGGTAGAAATTTCCTGTTAATAAGTAAATAAGTAAATTGATATACTTACCTCAAGGGACTCTGAGTTGTAAAAGAAATGCCAAGTGCAGGCACAAAACGCTCCACCTAGCAGGGGTACCTACACCAGAGAGTTGTACTCATAAGCCGCTAAAGAGCCAACAAGAGAGAAAAGAAATACATGATTGGATAAAAAACACTGGAAAGAAGAAGAGAAACCAATAGCATAGAATGTGGTAACCTTTTAACCAAGACTCAAAAACCACCAGAGCCTAGATCTCATTTCATTTCTCTCAAAGAAGTAAAAGGAATAAGGGTGTTAAATCATGTGACTCCACCTAATCTAAAAGCTTGAAATTCTTAGTCTATCTGTTCAGGTATATGACAAAGGGAATATAAGATGTATTCTGTTTAGAAGCCAGTATCTTGTATTGTTACTACTTGATGTCAATGCTTCTTTTGATTTTTCTTTAGTTGAGGGTCTATCGGAAACCGCCTCTCTTCCCTCCCACGGTAGGGGTAACGCTGCGTACGTCCTACCCTCCCCAGATCCTCACTTGTGGGAATCCACTGGCTGTTGTTGTTGTTGTCTGTTTAGAAGCCATTCTCCTTAGCTTATACAAAAGCAGTCATTTGTTGGTTATGAATTCCTCTAAAGTTTACAGTACAAACATGGAGCTGTTCGCAGCGCCAGCAGGATCACCAGTAATTATCAATTCCCATCAGACAGTGTAGTTTGAGAATTTAAAATAAGCCATCCATCACTTTAGTGAATCAAATTGCTCGTTAGGTATATTTCTCTTCTTTTATTCGAATTTAAATTAATTAAATATAAACATGGGAAGTTCAGTTTTAAGAGTGACCTAATTGACACTTTACTTTAAAGAGAAATCTAATTTTTTCTAAAGGAACTAACAAGCATCAAGACACAGTCTCAAGCTATGTTGCTCGGACTCTCCGAAAATGTCGCCGGGTACGTGTCGGATCCTCCAAAAGTAGTGTATTTTTTGGAGGATCCAACACGGGTGCAGCGATATTTTGGAGAGTCCGCGCAACATAGGTCTCAGGTTCCATGTAATCACTTCATCATGCCCCACATAACCATCAAGAGTGGGAAATATTTGCATTGGTAGCAGCAAAGTTGCAGCTGGCTTCTGCTTTAACAAAAAGTTCTCTGCTTGAAAATTTTATTAACTTCAGTTGATTTCAACAATATCAATTTCGAAGAAGGTTCCAAAAATTCTTGAACAAAGAAGTACGAAAGAAGCTTATCCTGGTTAAAAAGACTGACCAAGCAGTTATCTGATTCATAAAAAATAGTTCCTACTTGACAAATGTCATGTTAAACAGCATAAGTTCGAGAAATTAGTTCTTCACAAAAAGGATTAAAGTTAAGAAGTGAAAGAGGCTTAATTTCCTTTATTCCATTGTAGTTATGACTGAGCAGATTCAACCTCTAACTTAGAAATGGAAAGAGAAACATGTGACTCCTACACTTTCTTGTTGCAACAATTTCATAGTACAGACCTTTATTTCTGAAAAATTAATTAGCTGCTCAAAGAGCACATCAATGTCCTCACCTAGCCTCTTTAATTATATTGAAACATTTAGGGAAATGAGTAATAGTTATTGTGTTTTGACAAACATACAAGAAGTTTCAACATGAGTGGAGCAAAAAATGTGATCACTCCAAATGCCACCCCTCCTTTGGACTCTTTCTTCAACTCAATGAACCCCAAATCCTTCCCCATACCCTCAAAGAACTACCTCTCTTAACCTACCCAGTCATATCTCTGCCCCATAGACTTTCTTTAGAGCACATCATCACATTCTATCAATATTTGTATCCACTTAACTTTTAGGGAACAACATCTGCACAATGCCGAGATAGATATGTATTTACTTTATTGATTGTGGGAATTTGGAGTATGCAGTGATTTTGGTGCAAAGCAACAGCTTAAAATACAAATGGCTAAGGCATAATACATAAGCAGCCCCTCAAAGTTGTCAAAAATTTTCATATAGACATCTAAACTAAGGCTACGACCAACTGAACACCTGATCGATGCTCAAAGTTGCCTATTAGACACACGTTGCTGACATATGGCACAGTGAGCGTACCACACTTATTCCAGACGCGTGAGAGGCCATATTTTAAATAAATAAAAAAAGATTCTCTCCCTGCCACCACATTCCCCAATTGAGAGGCTGACTTTGACAAGAGTTACAGCTCCTGCGATGCATGTATTTGATACTTCTTTTTTAACTCATTCTATAGTTACCACATGAAAACACACAAGGCCTCTAGTCTTCTAACCTGCTGTCTTCATTGCATACTAATGAGCCACAGATTGAGATGGTCTTAATATAACAATCAGGATAGTTTAAACACCCACCATCTGTTATGTCTTTACAAATTATAGTCTATCTATATTGAGAAAAAACACATGAATATCAATGAATACATGTACGCTATTGACAATGGTAACAATGACCCACAAATAGTCTCTAAATCAAATTTCAAACAATAACACACATATAGTGGGTGAAATAAGTAACATACATTAGAGAAAAGAGCCAGACTTTGCTGGCGAGAGTTGAACCGGTGACTCTTTTGGTTACAACACCTTGGACTAAGTTTTTGAGGCACGCCTCATTGGCCAATTAATGGTTAAACACAACATTCCAGAGCCGAGAAACTTAAAGCACAAAAGTTAACCAAAATCAAGACTTTATGCATATTATGAACCAATCTGAACCAATTTACACAAACTCTAAAAATAAACAGTACTCACCATGCCCCAAGAGAGTCCCTTCCAAGAAGCATTCCCAGACTTCTCCCCGTATTGCCAAACCAGAGCCATTGCAGTAACCCTTTTAAACAAAGTATTAGTGGTCATTTCATTCAGCACAAAAACAGACTCTCCCGTCCCAAATTAGATATAAAAGTTGCAATCTTTCTACATCTAGAGACCTTGATGTGAGCACAATAGATATAAAACAAACTGTGTAAGGGTCGGGCATTCGGATAGTGCGGAATTTAAAACGTTATAATGACAATAACAAAGACAGTGCTAGTTGATAATAACGGCAAATAAATCATATAAAGGAAGTACAAATTTAACGTGGTTCGGTCAAGGTGACCTACGTCCACAAGCAGAGGAGCAATTTCACGATACCAACAAGAGTACAAAAGAGAGTAAATACTCTAACTAATCCCAAATACCCCAAGAGAATAACCTCACAAGATCACTCCAAAGAAAGGGTTCACACAAGTGTTTCCCAACACTCACTAGCTTACAAAATACTCTACAATAAATGAGGAGAAAGAAAGACGAGAATAAAAGGCCATTGAATTGGTGTGTTTTGAAAAGGAAGAACTGATCTCCTTTTATAGGAGAAAAGAACGTCGGCTCCAAGTTTGCTACAACAGTAGATATTATTCTCCTCCAATCAAATTCTTTCTTTGGTTCCAATATTGTAAAATAGGCATATGTCTATACAAATAAAATGGACCCCACAAAAATAGCCAAAAGATATGGTCACATTACAAATCTCCACCTTGGTCTTGTTTTGGCTGATAAAGTAGATTTGCTCCACCCTCTCCGCAAAAGCTCTTGAGGGCCAAATCATTCTTTATAAATACCGATCAAGTTTACTTGCCAACTGGAAGAGGCTTTGTGAACATGTCAGATCTTCTTAACAGAGACCTTTCAATCAGCAATGGTTTCTCGGATGAAGTGATACTTGATATAAATATGCTTCGTCTTCTCATGATACATCTAATCTTTAGTCAATTGAATGATACTTTGGCTATCACAAAAAATGGTAATACCACCTTGGTATAAACTGAGTAAAGCAAATAAACCCTTCAACCATAAGACTTCTTTGATTGCCTCGGTCACCACTATATATTCTGTTTCAGTAGTTGATAAAGCTAATACATGTTGTAATGTAGCTTTCCAACTGATAACGCGATCACCAATACAAAATACGTAGCCTATCAGTGATATTCTTTTGTCAAGATCACCTGCATAATCTAAGTCTACAAAACTAACCAAAGTGTTAGTATTTCTCCCAAACTCCAAACATGTGTTTGAAGTACCTTGCAAGTACCTAAGAATCCATTTCACAGCCTGCCAATGTGGTTTATCAGGGCAAGCCATATACCGGCTTACTACACTCACTGCTTGTGAACTATATGGACGTGTACCCACCATTGTACACATAATATTGTTGACTGCATTAGAATATAATACCTATGCCATATACTTCTTACTCTGACTGTGGTGACTGAAAGCTGATAACTTAAAATGAGCAGCAAGAGGAGTACTCACTGGTTTAGTATCTTTCATGCCAAACCTCTTCAAGTACTTATGGGTCAGGAATAGCCTGTCGGCTCCTCGATCTCTTTTGATCTCCAGGCCAAGGATTTTCTTGGCTGCTCCCAAATCTTTCATCTCAAATTCACTTTTCAACTAACCTTTTAAATTGTGAATTTCTGTCAAATCCTTAGTAGCAATGAGCATGTCATCAACATATAACAATAAGTACAAAAATGAACATCATTTAACTTCTGAAAGTAAACACAACTAGCATACATGCTACTCGAATAACCATGACCCAACATAAAATATTCAAACCTCTTGTACCATTGTCTGGGAGACTGTTTTAATCCGTACAAGGATTTTTTCCAACAAGCAATATAATCTTCTTTTCCTTCAATTTCAAATCATTCAGGTTGATGCATGTATATTTATTCCTCAAGTTTTCCATGTAAGAAAGTTGTCTTAACATCAAGTTGTTCTAATTCCAAATCTTACATGGCAACTAAGGCAAGCAAAACACGAGTAGAACTATGTTTAACAACAGGTGAAAAAATATCATTAAAATCAACTCCTTGTACCTAACTATAGCCCTTTGCAACTAATCTTTCCTTATACCTTTCATCTTTAACCCCTAGAATGCCTTCCTTTTTTCTTGAAAAGCATTGAAATAAGAGTCGGATCTAACCGGATCAGTTTCAATAGCCAATATGATTCTAACAAAGATTTATGTTGAGAAATTTGACCGAAATGCAAACTTCGGAATGTGGCAATTAAAGATGGAAACTATCCTAATTCAGGATGGCCTAATTTGGCATTACAAGGAAAGGAGAAAAAGCTGAATAAAATAACAGACGAGGAGTTTGTCATCATAGACAAAAAAACAAAATTAGGTATTATCTTAAATATCTCAAATGAGATTTTACGTGAAGTTTCTACAGAAACCATAGCCAAAGGCATGTGAGATATATTAAAAACCATGTACATGAAAAGTTTTGTTGTTGTTGTTGTATATGAAAAGGGCAGTGGAAAACAGACTTTACCTAAAGCAAAAGCTTTACATTTTTCGTATGGCTGAATTTACCTCTATACTCTCACATCTTGATATATTTGATTTCCTTCTTATGGGTTTGAGTAATATAGATGATGAAATCAAATATGAAAGCAAGTCGTGTTATTGCTTGTTTTCTTTTAAACATGTAAGAGATACTATGCTTTATGGAAAGGATAATATTTCTTATAAAGATATCAAATCTATCTTAAAATTAAAAAAAAAAAAAAACATATAGACAGAGATATTACTGGAGAAACCAGTGGGAACGAAGGTGAAAACTTATTTGTAAGAGGGAGATCCTATCAAATAGTGAGAGGTATAACTCAAGGTCAAAGTCCAGATACAAAAATGTCGTGTGCAAATATTGACATAAAAAAGGCCACATTATCTCTGAATGCTTCAAGTTGAAAATCAAAGAAAAGCATACGGAAAAGAAAAATGAGCACAAGAGTCTCTTCTGGTTCGACTTCAAAAGTCTAAACTTCAGGAGTTTCAACTGTATTATGCTCGAAAGTTAATGAGCTTGGCTCAAAAGGAATGTCAATCTCAACATCCACCTGCTTCTGTATGCTCTTCCCTTTATCTATATTACATGAACTAGAAGACTCTTTTCTAGGATGACATAGATGATTCATCAAAGGTTACGTCTCTGCTAATTATAAATTTTGGTGCCATGGGATCAGGACACTATAGTTTGTATCCTTTCACCCTAGATGCATACCCAAGAAAAATACACTTTTTAGCCTTTAGCTCTAATTTTCCATCATTTACATGCGTGTATGCAGAGCAA
The DNA here is from genome assembly GCA_000715115.1 of Nicotiana otophora. Taxonomy (NCBI): domain Eukaryota; kingdom Viridiplantae; phylum Streptophyta; class Magnoliopsida; order Solanales; family Solanaceae; genus Nicotiana; species Nicotiana otophora. Next base: position 11,134 of record AWOL01S0082554.1, on the reverse strand, counting down.
ACAAACATCTTTATATCAAAATAATTAGCAGGAGTATCTGACAACATTTTCTCTTGAGTCTTAAAATTCAAAGGTGCAGAAGGAGCGCGATTGATAATATAACAAGTTGTAGAAATAGCCTTTGCCCAAAAGGCATTTGTCAATCCAGCATTTGATATCATGCAACGAGCTCGTTCCAAAAGAGTTATGTTCATCTTTTCTGCTACATCATTATGCTGAGGGGTTATCCTCACAGTGCGGTGTTGAGCAATTTCTTCATTCTTGTAGAATTTGTTGAATTCATCATTACAAAATTCCAAGTTATTATCTGTTCTAAACCACTTAACATGTTTTCCTATTTGCTTCTCAATCAAAACTTTCCATTGTTTGAAAGTTAAGAAAACATCACTTTTATTTTTCAGGAAATAAACCTAAACCTTCCTTGAATAATCTCAATGAAAATTAACATATACCTAGCACCACCTTTTGATAGGGTACGTGAAGGACCCCAAAGATCTAAACGAATGTAATCCAAAGTACCTTTTGTTTTGTGAATTGATGGAGTTTTGAAGCTGACTCTTTTTTTTCTTTCCAAACATATAGTGTTCACAGAACTCAATATTTCTGGCACGTTGGCCACACAAGAGAACTCATTTGCTGAGGATGGAAAGACTTTTTTCACTCATATGCCCCAATCGCATATGCCACACTTTGGTGATGTAAGAACCAGGCTTATCTTATGTTGAAATTGAAGCAGCACATGTAACAGTGGATCCCAGTAAAGTATATAACGTACCAGATCTACGTGCTTTCATGACCACAAGAGCACCGCAAAAAACTTTTTAAATTCTACCTTCACCTGTGTATTTGTACCCAAGAGATTCTAGAGTGCCCAAATAGATGAGATTTTTCTTCAAGTCAGGAACATATCTAACATCGGTGAGAGTTCTCACCAAACCATCAAGCATTCTGATTCGGACTGTACCTTTACCAATAATGTTGTAGGCAACATTATCAAGACAAATCCACCTTCAACATATCATATGTGGTATCCCAATTGGGACACATATGATAAGAACAACCCGAATCCAAAATTCACTCATCGTTAGATTTAAAATTATTATTAGTTGCTAAAATTATAGTTCCCTCAGTCTCAGTAACAGCTACACTTACTTCAGCGATGACAGTATCTTTGTGCTCATTTTTCTTTTCCATATGTTTTTCTTTGGTTTTCAACTTAAAGCATTGAGAGATAATCTGGTCTTTCTTATGACAATATTTGCACACGACATTTTTGTATCTAGACTTTGATCTATTTGAATCCTTTTTATATGATCTCCTCCTCACAAATAAGCTTTCACCTTGGTTCCCACTGGTTAGTGTTTTAAAAGGCGTGGGCGTAAGGCGAGGCGTTTTACATATGCCTCAGCGAGACGTAAGCCCCGAGGCACGGGGCGTAAGCCCCATGGGTATTTAATTTTTAATATTTTATAAAATAATATAATTACAGTAAATATTTATAAACATGTGAAATTGCATAAAAATTGAAGAAAACTATAAATATTTAATATATATATATATATATATATATATAGATGTGCTCCATGCCCATAAAAAACAAGTCAAAACAATCTATTATACGCTACTTACAAGCACAAGTAACTTGAGTCGAAAAGAATAATGTTTTCTATATGAAGGAACAAAAAGAATGACTAACCTACAATTTGAACTTTGAACTTGCTTCTATGAAGGAGAATGGAGTTCCATTTGTATTTGTAAAAAAATTGAATATTTGTTGCTTTTGGGAGATTTTAGCAGACTAGCGGACAAGATAAAGAATTGGGAAAGACCATAATTAGGTCTTCAATCAATACAAAAGTTCTTGACTTTTAAATTTAATACATTTCAGTTCCTTTTTAAAACTTTTGAGTAATTACAAGCTGAATTTTGAAAATTTGAGTATTATATGAAGGACTTATTCAACAAATTTTGTTTTAATTTGAAAAAGTCTTTGGGCTTACGCCTCACTACAAAAACGCGTCTCAAACGCCCGGACGTACGCCCCGAATTGCTGGGCGTACGCCTCTTGGGACTTTCGCCCCACACCATCGCCTAGGGGCATTTTTGGTGCGCCTCGCCCCAGGGCTCACCCCGAAAACGTCGTTTAAAACACTGCCACTGGTTTTTCCAGTAATATCTCTATCTATCAGTTCTTTGATTTCAAGATAGATTTGATATCTTTATAAAAAATATTATCCTTTCTATAAAGTATAGCATCTCTTATATGTTTAAATGACTGGGGTAAGGAAACAACCAATAATACGGCTTGATCTTCATCTTTGATTTCAGCATCTCTATTACTCAAATCCATAAGAAAAGAATCAAATATATCAAGATGTGAGAGTATAGAGATACTTTCAGCCATACGGAAAGTGTAAAGCTTTTGCTCAGGTAAAGTCTGTTTTCCACTATCCTTTTATATACAGGGTTTTTAATTTATCCCACATGTCTTTGGCTTTGGTTTCTACAGAAATTTCACCTCAAAACTCATTTGAGAGATTTAAGATAATACCTAATTTGCATTTTTGTCTATGACGGGAAACTCATCATCCATCATTTTATCCGGGTTCTCTCTTTTCTTATAGTGCCAAACTTAGTCCATCCTGAATTAGGATAACTTCCATCTTAATTGCCGTATTCCGAAGTTTGCACTTCGGTCAAATTTGTCAACATAAGTCTTTGTTAGAGTCATATTGGCCATTGAAACTAATCATATTAGATCCGGCTTTGATACCAACGCTCTTCAAGGAAAAGGAAGGCATTTTAGGGGTTGAAAATGCAAGGTAAAAGGCATATTAGTTGCAAAGGGCTACAGTAGGTACAAAGAGTTGATTTTAATGATGTTTTCTCACATGTTGTTAAACATAGTTCTATTCGTGTCTTGCTTGCCTTAGTTGCCATGTATGATGTGGAATTAAAACAGCTTGATGTTAAGACAACTTTCTTACATGGCAAACTTGAGGACCAAATACACATGCATCGACCCGAAGGATTTAAAACTGAATGAAAAGAAGATCATGTTTCCGTGTACAGATTAAAACAGTCGCTAAGACAAAGGTACAAGAGGGTTGATTCGTTTATGTCGGGGTATGATTATTCGAGAAACATGTATGATAGTTGTGTTTACTTCCAGAAGTTATTGATAATTTATTTGGGTACATATTGTTATATGTTGATGACTTGCTCATTGCTGCTAAGATTTTGGTAGAAATTTACAATATGAAAGATCAGCTGAAAAGTGAATTTGAGATAAAAGATTTGCCCTCTTGCTACTCATTTTAAGTTATCAGCGCTCAGTCATCGCAGTGAGAGGAAGAAGAGAGAGATATGGCACAGGTACTATACTTTAGTGCAGTCAACAGTATTATGTATGCAATGATACGTACACGTCTAGATATTTCACAAGCAGCGAGTGGTAAGCCGGTATGGCTTGACATAGTAAAACACACTAATATGTTGTGAAATGGATTCTCATATACTTGCAAGGTACTTCAAACACATGTTTGGAGTTTGGGAGAAATATTAACATTTTAGTTGGTTTTGTAGACTCGGTTTATGGGAGTGATCTTGATAAAAGAAGATCACTGATAGGCTACGTATTTTGCATTGATGGTTGCGCTATCACTTGGAAAGTAACATTATAACATGCAGTAGCTTTATCAACTATTGAAGCAGAATATATCGCAGTGACCGAGGCGATCAAAGAAGCCTTGTGGTTGAAGAGTCTATTTGCTGAACTCAATTTACACCAAGGTAGTATTACCATTTTTTGTGATAGTCAAAGTACCAGTCACTTGACTAAAGATCAGATGTATCATGAGAGAACGAAACAGATTGATATCAAGTATCACTTTATCCGAGAAACCATTGTTGATGGAAAGGTCTCAAAAAATGAACAAGATCAACACTAGAGACAATCCTGCTGACATGTTCACAAAAGCCTCTTCCAGTTGGCAAGTTCAAGTTCTTTTTGAATTTGAAACAGCATCTCTATCCTCACAAGGTAGGGGTAAGGTCTGCGTACACACTACCCTCCCCAAATCCCACGGAATGGGATAATACTGGGTATGTTGTTGTTGTTGTTGATTCAGCCCACAAGTACTTTTGCAGAGAGGGTGGAGCAAATATACTTTATGAGCCAAAACAACGCCAATGTAGAGATTTGTAATGGGGTCATATCTTTTGGCTATCTTTGTGGGGTCCATTTTATTTGTATAGACATATGCCTATTTTACAATCTTGGAGCCAAAGAAAGAATTTGATTGGAGGGAAATAATATCACCTCATGTAGCAAACTTAGAGCCAACGTTCTTTTCTCCTATAAAAGGAGATCAAGTCTTCCTTTTCAAAATACACCAATTCAAGAGCCTTTTATTCTCGTCTTTCTTTCTCCTTATTTATTGTAGAGTATAAGAGAGTGAGTATTGGGTAACACGTGCGTGAACCCTTTATTTGGAGAAGGTTATACTTTATATGTTTGTACCTCCTTTATATGTTCTAATTGCCGTTCTTATCAACTAGCACTGCCTTTGTTATTGTCATTATAACGTTGTTTGGCCAAATTACGCACTATCCGAATTCCCGATCCTAACAAACTACTTAGTGCAAAGGTACTTTTTCGATATTTTATATATTTTTTAAGTGGTAAAAACTTACCTCCACTAATGTGTACACTACATAGACATGTTTTTTTGCCTACACTCTTATCACTAAACTCATAGTTAACTACTCCCTCCGTTTCAATTTATGTGAAACCATTTGACTGGGCACGGAGTTTAAGAAAAGAGAGAAGATTTTTGAACTTGTGGTGTAAAACGAGGCACATATATTTTGTGTGGCTATAAATCATTGCATAAAGTTAAATTGTTTCTTTTTGGCACAGACTAAAAAGAAAGAGGGAGTACTATATATTCTCACTTTAATTTATGACTTAACCATGATAAAATTTGGTGTAAACATTGTGTGTTGGTAAATTTTTACCTGACTTAACGCATATGTCAAAAGTCTTTATTTACACTTATACTAAATAAATTGAAGAAAAAAAGGATTAGAAACACAGTGTATTGCAGAGTAAATACCATTCAACAACGCTGGAAACGTGAATAGCCCAGGTGGGTAAGGAGAGAGCATTAGTGGGTTCGTTGAATTGGAAAGAAGAACCCGTTATAGAAGATATTTCAGAAGCAGATGCAGTGTCAGGTCCCACCATTAGTGTGGCTAAAGCAACTCCAGTAACCCCCAAAATAGTGGCTGCATTTTTCAAGTTCTGAGCTGAAATGCTGTTGGTGGGTGCTGGAAATAGGGATCTTTGCTTTGCAGAGAGGAGAAATTTGGAAGGAGCAGTTTGTGAGCTGAATTGGGTTAGTGTTGGTTGGTGAAAAGGGGCCAGTTTTGAGAATGAGGTTATGGTTGGAACTGCCATGGCCGTTTATTTGATGTTATTGGTGCAGTTGTTGAGATAAGTGAAGAAGTACATCGCATTCTGCACTACGGATTTTCCCTTTACTAACGTGCCTGACCACACTTTAACCACCCATGTTTACATATATTTCATGTATAATATGTATAATTATATATATTTCATGTATATCAGTTAAAAAAATAAACACTAATTCGGACATGCTACGGCGTACGTATTCTAATTATTTAATACTGCTTTCAGTTTCAGTTTATTTGAAGTCAAATATTTATAATTTATAAAAAATTATAAATTGTGAAATATTTTGTAAATGTCTGAATTTAAAATTTCATGAAATTTTAAAAAATAAATGTATGAAAAAACTTTAAAAACTGATTGAGTTCGCTCTTGTACTCTAAGGTGACATTTGTTTTAGAGTTCGTGAAAATTAAATCCAGTTTTAAGTTTTTGAAAGTTGCTTTACACCTTTTTGCAACAAAAGAAAAAATCAATGTTTTTGAAGATCCTGACTCAATTATTTTAAATCTTTTAGGAATTCAAGAAACTATTTTTACAAACTTTAAAAGATTTGAAAGACGTAAATTTTAAATTAAATGTCAACCATTGTAATGTTATCTCTTGATCCACAGCTTTCAACTTCAATTCTTTCTTTATTTAGTAGGTATGTTAAAGCTAAATAATTAATAGCATCGAGTGTGTCATCAAACTATATACTCCCTCCGTTCCAATTTATGTGAACATGTTTGACTGGGCACGGAGTTTAAGAAAAAAATAAAGACTTTTGGAATTTGTGGTCCTAAACAATTCAAAAAGGGTCCCAGAGTATTTGTGTGGTTATAAAAGCTTCTCATCAAGGGTAGAATTGTAAGTTTAAGCAAAATCATTTTCAAATTTAGAAAGGGGTCATTCTTTTTGGAACGGACCAAAAAGGAAATAGGTTCACATAAATTGAAACAGAGGGAGTACTTCAATCTTAATATAAAAATTAAAGAAAATATAAATTACATATTTATAATTAAATTATATATATATATATATATATATATATATTGCTCTAACATATTTGAAATAAACATCAAATATGAGTTAGTAAAAGAAATAAATTTAGAAAAAAAAGATTGTATTGGTAAAATTTGGTTTTAACACGTGGCTCGTCAGAGCGATACATAGCATGAATGGTTCAGTATTTAGAAGCATGAAAGCTAAAGCCAGGAGAGTCGAAGAATCACGATCGGAATCATCATCAAAATAAGAGTGACCGGAAAGGATTCGCCAAGCATGTATCTAGAACAGACTTGACATCTTCGGTGCCGAACTCCAATATACTGAGATCATGGCTCGCGTCCGTTACACTATCGATATTATTGTATAGGGTAAAATCGGTTCACATTAAATACTCGAATAACAGAATGACACGTGAAATCGAGGACAAGCGGAAGACGAAGCAAATAGAGGTCAGGACCGAAGGCAACAGCTTCGATTGACATCGGGTAGACCCCGAAGGGAACATTATCAACGGGGGCAAACAGATATTTACCACCAGATGACATTCAATGAAGAATATTCCTCGGCATTAAATACACATCCGTTACAGAGAATTTTGGCATTTATAGCCTACCATTGCATATTCATCAATGGCCATCATATTGTCGTTTAAGAGGGTTTGATTCTAGGATCTTGTTCCCTATATTTAGCTACAAATAGTGGCTTCAACAACCTTTATAACACACAAAAATTCTAAAAAACTTATGCTACACATTATTCCAAACTGAATATTACTTTTTTTTCTGTCTAACAAAATTCTTATTACTGCCTTCAGAAACCTTGCTCCAGGAACCAAGATGTCTGCTACTTTATCTCGGTTTCAATGCTAAGCCTTGTATTTTATTTAATTTATTTATCATATTTCAATCAAATCGATTCGCTTGTTTATAAATCACGCTAAAAATTCAACTGTACCGTTTTTCGGATAAACAGTGTGGCGCCCACAAAGGGACTTAGACAGTTATGTAATTGAGTTGATCCTTGCGTCTATTACTAATATGTTTGATTCTTCTTTTCTTAGCAAAAATCGTAAAAAGATGGCAGATAACAATGTCATTGTCGCACACAATGTTGAGGCACAAGAAAATCCGCCTCAATACGAGGATTCGATCAACGACATCCACAACGAGGGGGAGGTAGCTACGCCAGTTCATGGCGGATGATATCCCCGATACGTACGGGAGGCGACTCCCGATGATGCTGAAGATGAACACGTTGCGGAAACGGTGATGATCCTGAGAGAATAACAAAAGGCTATCATTGGCCATCTCTCACGACAAGACCAGGCCATGACATAATTGAGACAACCGTTGCCGGGTACTTCCAACAACACGCATGGAAGAGGCCTAGTTAATCCCGGTGCTCCCGTGAATCAAACAGGGAAAAGGGTTGACAATAACACCCCAAGGGGTGAGGTCGGCTTCGACGAGGCCGGGGAGACCAATAGCGGGTCTGGTAACAACAACAGTAATGATACCTTCAAAATCGAGCTCGTGTTGTTTATGAGGAAAATAAACGCCCGAATGAACTAAATTCGGGGCGCACCACCAGTGCTGAAGGGTCCGGACTCAAATAAATACACTCAGTTGCCGTTCAAACCGAGCGCGACACCAGAGTTGATTTCGAAGCGATTCAAAATGCTAGATATACCAAAATATGATGGGACTTAGGACTCTCAGGAGAACATCACCACCTATACAGCGACGGTGAAAGGAAATGACTTGGTTCTACACGAGATTGAGTCGGCCCTGCTAAAGAAGTTCAGAGAAACCCTCATGAAGGGGACCCTTATATGGCACTCACTCTTACCCAAACACTCAATAGATTCATTTGATATGCTCGCAGACTCTTTCATCAAGGCCCATGTCGGGGTCAAGAAGGTCCAGGCCCGGAAGACAGACATATTCAGAATTGCGTAAGGAGAGTCCGAAATGCTGCGGGAGTTTGTGACCAGGTTTCAGAAAGAAATGATGTTGCTACCGGCCATGTCAGATGAATGGGCAGATGAGGCATTTACTAAGGGGGGGGTGAACCCGAGGAGCTCTGACGCCTCCCGAAAACTGAAAGAAAGCATGCTCGAGTTCCAGGCAATTACATAGGCGGATGTCTATAACTTTTACGAGTCAAAGATAAGAATAAAAGATGATTATCTCGGGTTCCTGGAATCACCTAAGGGTCAGGATCGAGAAAAGAAGAGGGATAAATCAAAGGATAATTTTGATACAGATCGGCAATCTTCTAAGGGTCGATTTTTGCCCTACGAAAGGGCTGAAGGACGCGACAGAGGGTTCTGGTCGGTGGATAGGTTCGCTCCCGATAGGAGAACTGACCGCGGCCGAAATAGCAGGTCATTACAAGATAAAAAGATATCGGATTCTCGGGATTCCACTTATCCCAGGCTGTCCGAGTACAATTTCAATGTCAACATAGTGGAGCTGGTATCGACGATGAGGAACATTAAGGAAGCACGATTTCAGAGGTCAATGAGATCTGATCCCAGTCAAAGGGATCCTAATCTATGGTGCGAGTATCATAGGACTAACGGCCACTGGACTGGGGACTACCGACATATGTGCGAGGGGGTGGCGATGTTATTGAAAAATGACCTCTCAGAGAGTTCTTAAGCGACCGAGCCAAAAATAATTACGGCCTTAACCGGGATAACACAGAGCCCTCGAAGATAGGTGAAGACCCTCTCTGGCAAACCATCAACATGATTTTTGGGGGAAACGAGATCAACGGTGTGACCTTCTCAGCAGCAAAAAAAAGGTGTCGGTAACTCATAGCAAGAGACTCTGAGAAGTCACTGAGGACGACATCACATTCAAAAAAGAGGACGTCGATGGATTTCTACTGCCACACAACGATGCCCTGGTAATTTCTCTTAACGTTCTAGATTTTAAAATTAAATGTGTTTTGGCGGACCCAAGAAGTTCAGCAAATATCATTCAATGGAGAGTGCTGGAGTAAGCCAAGCTAACCGGACGCATCATTTCGGCCAGAAAGCTCCTCGTCGGGGTCAACTTAGCAAGTGTGACAACCCGAGGGGAGATCTTGCTGCCCACGAATGCCGAAGGGGTCATGAAGACTACCTTGTTTGAGGTAGTAGATGGCGACATGCAACATAATTCTTGGCAGATCATGGTTGCACGAGATGAAGGTCGTGCCATCAACATATCACCAACTTCTGAAATTCCTAACTCCAGAGGGAATCAAGCAAATAAGAGGAGATCAACCGGTAACAAGGGAAATGAATGCGATCTCGGGTTCCAACAGTAAAGGGAAGGAACACGCGACATAGCAATTATATGAACTGGTGCCTACTTCTGAATCAAGTGAAGATGACAAAGGGGAGGAGTCATCGGAATCCTACCAGGTACTGAGGTATTTTCAGGTACCGGAGGAAACAGATGCGACTAAATCCACATCGGAAGAAGTTGAACAAGTGGCTTTATTCGAAAAGTTTCTACCGAGGAAGTTCCACTTTGGGACAGGATTGAACCCCGAGCTTAGGTCAGGATTTATAGAATTTCTTAAAACTAACGTGGATTGTTTTGCATGGTTGTACGCGGATATGACAGGTATCCCTCTAGAGGTGGCCATGCACAAGTTAAGCCTGGACCTCAACATCCCTCCGGTAAGGCAAAAGAAGTGCCTGATTTCCTAGGTCAGGAACATGTTTGTCAAAGAAGAGGTAACTCGACTGCTCGATATCAGTTCAATCCGGGAGGTAAAGTATTCCGACTGGCTAGCTAATGTAGTAGTAGTTCCAAAAAAGAATAATAAATTCCTCATGTTTGTAGATATAAGGATCTGAATAAGGTGTGCCCAAAAGACTCGTTTCCATTGCCAAACATTGATCACATGATTGATGCAACGGTCGGACATGAGCTGATGAGTTTCCTTAATGCCTATTCCGGGTACAACCAAATAAGGATGAACCCGTAGGATCAGTAAAAAACTTCGTTCATAATAAGCTTTGGCAAATATTGCTACATTGTGATGCCCCCCGGGCTTAAGAACGCCGGAGCCACTTATCAGAGGTACGTGACCAAAATGTTCGAAAAACAAATAGGGTAATAAATGGATGTTTATATAGATGATATGTTGGTTAAGTCTTTGAACGCATGTGACCATTTGAAACACCTCCAAGAAACCTTTGACATGCTAAGGAAGCATAATATAAAGCTTAACCCTGAAAAGTGTGCGTTCGGAGTTAGCTCCGGTAAGTCTTTAGGTTTTCTGGTGTCACAAAGGGGGGTCGAAGTCAATCCCGGCAAAATTAAATCCATCAAAGACATTCTAAACCAGTTGACAAACATGAAAAAAGTCCAAAGACTAACCGAAAGACTAGCCGCTCTGAGCAGGTTCATTTCCCGGTCCTCTAAAAATGGCATCACTTCTGAAAAAGAAGAACAATTTCGAGTGGACCCGAGAATGCCAATAGGCTCTAAAAGACCTGAAACGATATCTATCAAGCCCTCTGTTACTATCAAAACTGGAGGAAGGCGAGCAGTTGCTAATATACTTAGCGGTCTCAGAGGTAGCGGTAAGTGTCGTTTTAGTCAGGGTAGACGAAGGTACGCAATCTCTTTTCTATTATGTTAGCAGACTTTTATTGGGGGGAGGGGG
>AWOL01S0082548.1:14360-39979 GCA_000715115.1 Nicotiana otophora | reverse complement strand
ATGCCATAGCCACATATCAATGCAACTCCTATATTTAAGAAAAAAGACGTAGGATCTTAGCATTTAGCAGAGCGAATTCCATAAAAAATTAGTACTGTGTTTTGGAAAACATAGGATCTTTGCAATGTGGTTAGGGGATTGCACCAAATGCTATAATTCCATAAGTTTTGGCATCTGGTATGAAAGATTAACTAGTGTAAATCCTGCATATGTCTGCAAAGAGGAGGCACTGATCAAAGCCAAAATCCACTTTGAACTGTAAAATCAATTGATTAGTAACCCCTACTTAAATATAGAAAATTGATGTAAGTACCTTAATTTTTATGTCAAAAGAGAGAACTGTAAACCCAATGATAAGACGCTCACTTCTCCATAGCTACACCAAAATCCACATGGTTAGTATACTGGCAATAGAGGACTTAAAAGAACTGAGTTTGTATCACTAGGATCTAAACACTGCTTATCCTATTCAAAGAGAAGATAGCTTAGGCACAAGAGGTCCCATATCGGCTAACACAAAGGAAAACCAAGAGCTGGAGGGATATAAAACCATAGGGAGGAGCATCAAGGAACATACTTACCTGGACGGGGTCAATGGGCGATCAATAAGACCCATGGCCTAGGTTTGTGACCTCCATTGCACTTTGGAGGGGTGCCCGCCTAAGGTCTGCCCAAGTGGTCGAGCCTATGTCATAATTTGTGGCAGTGGGGGCCTGCGTTCGCGCGGCCCCTACNCAACTCCTATATTTAAGAAAAAAGACGTAGGATCTTAGCATTTAGCAGAGCGAATTCCATAAAAAATTAGTACTGTGTTTTGGAAAACATAGGATCCTTGCAATGTGGTTAGGGGATTGCACCAAATGCTATAATTCCATAAGTTTTGACATCTGGTATGAAAGATAGATTAGTAACCCCTACTTAAAGATAGAAAATTGATGTGAGCTCACTTCTCCATAGCTACACCAAACTGGTTAGTATACTGGCAATAGAGGACTTAAAAGAACTGAGTTTGTATCACTAGGATCTAAACACCGCTTATCCTATTCAAAGAGAAGATAGCTTAGGCACAAGATGTCCCATATCGGCTAACACAAAGGAAAACCAAGAGCTGGAGGGATATAAAACCATAGGGAGGAGCATCAAGGGAACATACTTACCTGGACGGGGTCAATGGGCGATCAATAAGACCCATGGTCTAGGTTGGTGACCTCCATTGCACTTTGGAGGGGTGCCCGCCTAAGGTCGGCCCAAGTGGTCGAGCCTACGTCATAATTTGTGGCAGCGGGGGCCTGCGTTCGCGCGGCCCCTACCCAAGTCATCAACAAAGTGTTTCACTCAAGGCATGAATATTGTGTACTTGTGAATTCGTTGAGTTCCCCTTGCAATTCTATGCCAATATTTTTAATTTTATTGTACTTGTTAAATAAATGAGAGTTTTGTGGAACTCCAATTTGTTAATTTAGATTTTGCATGACATAAGTAACTCTAAGTTGTTTGCCTTTCTATATTTGGGCGTTGAGGACTGAGCTTGGAATTACTTAGTCTACTTTTGAAGTTTATTCTAATTACTTTTAGCCTTTTCCTTCCCATTATTCTCGTCTTTGAGAGAATCTCATGTTTTTTTTGGACCAAACAGTTATGGCACAACCCAACTCTATGTCTTGTTCATAGGTATAGACAAAATGCCTTTCACTAAAATCTATGATGTCAATAAGACACATTGCACATCAACTATTTGGTTGACTATGAAGACTAGTACACGATTTGGATAAAAATGACAAGTTTGAGAAATTATCTAGAAAACAAAAACAGTTGGAGAGTAACTTTTATGCATCTAGAGATACAACAACAACATACCCAATGTAATCTAACAAGTGGGGTTTGGAAAGGATAGTGAGTATGCATCTTTACTCCTATCTTGTGCTTTATGCATATGGAGATCAAACTATAAACTCAATGATAACAATGATAAAAAACTATTGTTGAACACATTAACAATCTCTTCCAAGCCCTCTTTCCATAGGCCATAGCTATATTTAAATAAGGTTGCATATTCAAGTAGGCGGATCCAACATTTGAGATTTTGGGATCTGGATTCTAGAAAAGATAGTTTAATGGGTTCTAAATAATTATTTATACATATTTAGTAGATTTCTTAACACAAATACATAGTTTTGGCGGAAGCTACTGGTTCTAACGAATCGTAACTAGAACTCCAACTCCGCCCGAATGATGAGGAGGAAATGGCCTGTAGGATCTTTGCATTGACCTATGCGAATTCCACCAAATACTTTACTCCCAAAGTTCCATAAAATGTAAGATCTTTGCGTTGAGCTAAGGAACTCCACCAAATGCTACAATTCTATAATCTTACATTTGCTCAGAAAGATTAGCTAGTGCAAATACTGCAAAGAAGAAGCACCAAAAACATCAGTTTGACCTGTGGATCGATTGATTAGCAATGTCTCCTTAAAGATAGTAAATTAATGTAAGCACCCGTTTATGTCCAAAAAAAGAGAGAAGTGTGAACTGATCATACGGGAAACACTCCAATAGGAATATGGGAAAGTTTTTCTGCTCCATTGTTCTTAATCAGAACTTGGAAAAGCTAATTTAGCTAAAACAGATTTCTAAGCCGCACAGCATAGTTTCGTTTTACTAAAGTCGCCCACGTTTTGACTTTTGAACCAAATGATAAGATGATCACTTCCCTTCACCAAACTGGTTATATTAGTTGCAGTAGTGGACTCAAAAGAACATGAGCACAAAGTTATGATGCATTATATTGTCATCTGTGCTGCGCCAAGAATGCTGAGAGCAAAATAATGACTTCCAGAAATCACCATATCAGCCACCACTGCAAGTGAATATTGTGGCAGAAATGCCCTGGCTTGCAATGAAAGGAGTCGTTCAGACGACACTCAGTGCCCTAAGAAGAAGAAAGCAAGTTACGGGTTATAAGATATGACAATGCAGAGGCGAAAAGCAACATATGGATGGTGGATAACTGATTTTCATACTAAATGTAGTCAGAACAGAACCTTCCAACAAATCCATAGCCTATTACAACTTTGTCCATCTTACAAAAAAAACAAGAAATTGTGAACTTGAGTTCATCACCAAACTCTGCAGCGTCAACCCATCTTTACTGGCTTGCAGAATCTTAGCTCCTTACATAGTTCAATGCCATATTGACGCCAACGCAAAGAATCAGCTGCTTTGTTTTCTTATTCAGCCAATTGGTCCTTTATTATAAGCTTAATAACTAAACCTGCATTGGAAATTCAGTATATAAAGTACAACACCATTCTATGGACATTTCGTCGATAAGATTGTCAGCATGTACTTCTTCAGAATCACCAAAAACTGAAGCAATACATAGCTTAAATGAATCGAAAAAATGAAAGAGATGGAAGGCAGAAGTCAGTTCTATTTTGTTTTTTGGTAACATTGTGAATTACCATTCATATCAATCAAACAGTTACAAACTAAAGAGTACCTCCTCACAAGAAACTGTGAGTAATGGCCTCAACATATCTGAACTATACAGCTATTGCTTGCAAAAAACCTCTGCATTTCCGTGCTTTCCTTGAGTTCCTACTTACTTCCAGCCTATCTATTACTTATTTTTTAATTTGTACAATTGTAACCTCAGTATTTACATTAGTTCCTCTAAAAATTTTGAAACAGTAGATTGTCACATATCAAAAGTGAAGGAATGGTGGAGCAACTGAAGAAGAAGAAGAAGAAGAAGAAGAAGAAGAAGGAGAAGTATATTTTGATGCCTCAAAGTTCAATAGAACCTGATGGAGGAAAAGGAGTGAGTTGAGTCCCACATCGAAAGTGGAACTCACGCAGCCACGCAGTGAGCACAAAGCGAACTATTCTTTCGCCTTTTACTAAAGAATACCGTGTGTGCGCTGCATTCAGTGGCATGCGCCTATTTTTGGAGGGGTTTTCTTCTTTGAGTTCCCCCTACAATTCTAGTTTCAACCTTTAATGAGTTGTTTGACAGGCATACTAGCTGAAGAACCAAGTGTGAATGATTTGGGTCTCTTCCTAAGTTAATTTCTCAGAATGGAAATGAACATCACTTATCTAACTGAACCATGGACCAAAGAGGGAATGAGGGAAATGAAGCCCTAGAAAGAGAGGGCACCTGCACCGTTTTTGTTTATAAAAACAGGCATCACTGAATACATCATCCTCTGGTGGAACCTTTCTAGTTCTCATTGTCAGAGAAAAGTCTTGCATCAGCAACTAATAGAATGCAACAAGAACAGATTGTTTCTATAGGTAAATGACTTATTCTCCGCACCAATGCACCACAAATGGCCTTGTACTTCTAGGTCGCCTTTCATTCCTGCCGTTTCCCATACAAACTTGAAAAGCCCCAGAACTCTGCTTAGCTGCTTTACCCCACTCTGCAGTATATTCTGCTCATTGGATGTTAAGATCTTTCCCGTGCATAGACGGAACTTGTCCCCGCGACCAATTGCATAAAGCCCTCCACAAACTTCAACTTCAATATCCCATATTCTGCCATAAAGATAATAAAAAGGAAGTGTGAACACACATCGCGAACTATTGACTGTTGCATTCAGTGGCATACGCCTATTTTTGGAGGGGTTCTCTTCTTTGAGTACCCCCTACAATTCTAGTTTCAGTCTTGCGTATGTTTAACTTTTTTCAGTATTAAAGTAGCACACAACCTGTTTGGATTCGCTGAAAACAACTTATTTAAATTCCAAATTAATCTTCATCCAGCTTCTTTCTAGCTTTCTTTCATCTCTTAGTTATCTGTGTTTTTCGTCAAATTGTGTGAAAAAAAGGAAGCTATAGTTTTTACGATTAAGGAGTTGTTGTAAATCTCAAAAAATAGTTTACGGGTGCATATCCGACCTATATTGTAATACAAAGGCGAGCGAGGGTTTCTTAACTGAGTAATGATAAGACAGAACATTGCGGTACTGACTTAAACAAACATGATAATCCGTCAATAAAAAATCAAAAGATAAATACTTAGGAATAACAATGAAAAAACATTGTTGATGAAATTGCAGTCTCAGAACTGTACAATGCCAGTCTCACAGCCCTCTTTCCATATGCCATAGCCACATATCAATGCAACTCCTATATTTAAGAAAAAAGACGTAGGATCTTAGCATTTAGCAGAGCGAATTCCATAAAAAATTAGTACTGTGTTTTGGAAAACATAGGATCTTTGCAATGTGGTTAGGGGATTGCACCAAATGCTATAATTCCATAAGTTTTGGCATCTGGTATGAAAGATTAACTAGTGTAAATCCTGCATATGTCTGCAAAGAGGAGGCACTGATCAAAGCCAAAATCCACTTTGAACTGTAAAATCAATTGATTAGTAACCCCTACTTAAAGATAGAAAATTGATGTAAGTACCTTAATTTTTATGTCAAAAGAGAGAACTGTGAACCCAATGATAAGACGCTCACTTCTCCATAGCTACACCAAAATCCACATGGTTAGTATACTGGCAATAGAGGACTTAAAAGAACTGAGTTTGTATCACTAGGATCTAAACACTGCTTATCCTATTCAAAGAGAAGATAGCTTAGGCACAAGATGTCCCATATCGGCTAACACAAAGGAAAACCAAGAGCTGGAGGGATATAAAACCATAGGGAGGAGCATCAAGGGAACATACTTACCTGGACGGGGTCAATGGGCGATCAATAAGACCCATGGCCTAGGTTGGTGACCTCCATTGCACTTTGGAGGGGTGCCTGCCTAAGGTCGGCCCAAGTGGTCGAGCCTACGTCATAATTTGTGGTAGCGGGGGCCTGCGTTCGCGCGGCCCCTACCCAAGTCATCAACAAAGTGTTTCACTCAAGGCATGAATATTGTGTACTTGTGAATTCGTTGAGTTCCCCTTACAATTCTATGCCAATATTTTTAATTTTATTGTACTTGTTAAATAAATGAGAGTTTTGTGGAACTCCAATTTGTTAATTTAGATTTTGCATGACATAAGTAACTCTAAGTTGTTTGCCTTTCTATATTTGGGCGTGAGGACTGAGGTTGGAATTACTTAGTCTACTTTTGAAATTTATTCTAATTACTTTTAGCCTTTTCCTTCCCATTATTCTCGTCTTTGAGAGAATCTCATGTTTTTTTTGGACCAAACAGTTATGGCACAACCCAACTCTATGTCTTGTTCATAGGTATGGTGAAATACCACTTAGACAAAATGCCTTTCACTAAAAACTATGATGTCAATAAGACACATTGCACATCAACTATTTGGTTGACTATGAAGACTAGTACACGATTTGGATAAAAATGACAAATTTGAGAAATTATCTAGAAAACAAAAACAGTTGGAGAGTAACTTTTATGCATCTAGAGATATAACAACATACCCAATGTAATCTCACAAGTGGGGTTTGGGAAGGATAGTGAGTATGCATCTTTACTCCTATCTTGTGCTTTATGCATATGGAGATCAAACTATAAACTCAATGATAAAAAACTATTGTTGAACACATTAACAATCTCTTCCAAGCCCTCTTTCCATAGGCCATAGCTATATTTAAATAAGGTTGCATATTCAAGTAGGCGGATCCAGTATTTGAGATTATGGGATCTGGATTCTAGAAAAGATAGTTTAATGGGTTCTAAATAATTATTTATACATATTTAGTAGATTTCTTAACACAAATACATAGTTTTGGCGGAAGCTACTGGTTCTAACGAATCGTAACTAGAACTCCAACTCCGCCCGAATGATGAGGAGGAAATGGCCTGTAGGATCTTTGCATTGACCTATGCGAATTCCACCAAATACTTTACTCCCAAAGTTCCATAAAATGTAAGATCTTTGCGTTGAGCTAAGGAACTCCACCAAATGCTACAATTCTATAATCTTACATTTGCTCAGAAAGATTAGCTAGTGCAAATACTGCAAAGAAGAAGCACCAAAAACATCAGTTTGACCTGTGGATCGATTGATTAGCAATGTCTCCTTAAAGATAGTAAATTAATGTAAGCACCCGTTTATGTCCAAAAAAAGAGAGAAGTGTGAACTGATCATACGGGAAACACTCCAATAGGAATATGGGAAAGTTTTTCTGCTCCATTGTTCTTAATCAGAACTTGGAAAAGCTAATTTAGCTAAAACAGATTTCTAAGCCGCACAGCATAGTTTCGTTTTACTAAAGTCGCCCACGTTTTGACTTTTGAACCAAATGATAAGATGATCACTTCCCTTCACCAAACTGGTTATATTAGTTGCAGTAGTGGACTCAAAAGAACATGAGCACAAAGTTATGATGCATTATATTGTCATCTGTGCTGCGCCAAGAATGCTGAGAGCAAAATAATGACTTCCAGAAATCACCATATCAGCCACCACTGCAAGTGAATATTGTGGCAGAAATGCCCTGGCTTGCAATGAAAGGAGTCGTTCAGACGACACTCAGTGCCCTAAGAAGAAGAAAGCAAGTTACGGGTTATAAGATATGACAATGCAGAGGCGAAAAGCAACATATGGATGGTGGATAACTGATTTTCATACTAAATGTAGTCAGAACAGAACCTTCCAACAAATCCATAGCCTATTACAACTTTGTCCATCTTACAAAAAAAACAAGAAATTGTGAACTTGAGTTCATCACCAAACTCTGCAGCGTCAACCCATCTTTACTGGCTTGCAGAATCTTAGCTCCTTACATAGTTCAATGCCATATTGACGCCAACGCAAAGAATCAGCTGCTTTGTTTTCTTATTCAGCCAATTGGTCCTTTATTATAAGCTTAATAACTAAACCTGCATTGGAAATTCAGTATATAAAGTACAACACCATTATATGGACATTTCGTCGATAAGATTGTCAGCATGTACTTCTTCAGAATCACCAAAAACTGAAGCAATACATAGCTTAAATGAATCGAAAAAATGAAAGTGATGGAAGGCAGAAGTCGCTTCTATTTTTTTTTTTGGTAACATTGTGAATGTCGCGCCCCTTTTTTTCCTCACAAAAAGCGGGCTTCGACATGTGACAACTCTTTTAAGGAGGTATTAAAAGAGGAGAGTCGCCACCTAACGATTTTTAAGGTGCGTTAGGGCACCTATTTGCAAATGACTCCGGTTTAACTGGTCAACGCCACCAAAGATCGGGTAAAGGCTCAAGTTACCTTAAATAAAAGGTGTTAGGCACTCCTCGAGGTTCACAACTGTGGGTCCCGGCCGAACGTAAATTATATGGATTAGTCTATGTGATCAAGTAAGCAAAGAGAGTACAAAATCTTAGAATTTTATTACAAAGAGATCTTGAACAAGGAGGTGCAGCTATTTTTTCATTCTAATAGAAAAAAAAGAAAAAGGGGTTGGGGGGAGGGGTCCTAAGTTTTTTAGCCTTAAGGATAACCCCGTGCAACATAAATAATATTTCGTAACTCCCTTGAGATAGGGTGTTACTCATATTATCCAACATGCACAGACTATCATCTCCTGCTACTCGATTTCTATGTTAAAGTTGTTTACCTAAGAGCGTTCTAATTCAATTCTAAGCCGTACCCTACGTGTGTACTACCCGTCCCATGCCTATGGTCCAGGAGGTTTTGGACCTTTATTTGGATGGTTCTAGACCTCATCTAGACTGCTCAAAAATGCAAAACTAGGCAACAAACAAAACACATATTGGACTTCAAATATGGCAGTTAAGGGCTCAAGTTAGCCTCCACACTTAAGCAACAAATGCACGCAAAACATGTTTTCATGTTAGGCCGTTTCAGAATTAAGAACCTTAAGCCCTATAGATATGATTTCTATGTGACTATGCATTAAAAATACAAGAGGTTTCAAAGGCTAGGCGCCGCTTATCTCCAAATAATTACGATTGTTGCATGCTGATTTGAGATTGCAGATTTCCAGTTATTTAACCTATAGATGCTGTGTCTAGGTGTGAATCACTAAGTGACAATGAAATCTATTGGAGAAAAACCCAGAATTATTTATGCTTTCTAACAATAGCATACGTGAAGCAGTGTTTGAGCGTTTTAAGAAATTATGGCGAGTAATTATATCCTATAGGCAGGATCTCTAACGTTCAGCACTTAGAGCTGATTTTATCGTCATACCTTAATCATATAGGCATATTTTCTAGGTGACAGTGGCAAACGGAATAGTCAAAATACTGTAGGCGTGATTTCTAATGAATGCTGATGCGAATTGAAATCAATGACATTTATTCCTATAGGCAGGTTTTCTAGTAGCACGTAGCAGTAAGCATAATTTGCAGCACTTTGAATTCATGTTTGCTAGCAGACTCTGTGTGTGTGTGTGTGTGTGTTTCCCCTAATGGTGGAATTTCTATAGTGTACATACTGATGGAATAACATATATATAACAAGTAAATCACTGAGTCCTATAGGCATATTATCTACCCATTTGGTATGCAAATATTAGAAATCTACCCATTATCCACTTTACTAACACCCCAATGGTTTATACAAAGTTATTACAGGCCCATTAATGAGTAAGATACAAATGTTATACAAATAATGACAACCGGCCCACAATCGGCCCAAATGAAATACCCAGCACTGTCTGGGCCTTCAGCAATTCTCACACAGCATACCCAGACTTCTAACAAGGATCCGTATTCATTAACACAGCCCCAGAATCCATAAAGGAGTGCAAAGCCAATTCATATAACCATATTGCTAAGCATTGCATCAATTAAACCAACCGACTTAGATGTACAATAGATAATAGGAAAAAGGGGTTGAATGGGGGTAGTTTAAGTTTCAGGGAATGACTAAGGACCCTAATCCTAGAGTGTGAGAATTCACAAGGGACTCAAATGGACCCCGAGCAGTGCTCACACTAGGGAGGTCAACAGTAAAGCCTAGGTAGCCTTGGCTTTCAGCCGGCTAAGAATGAGAAATTTAAGAGAGCATAGGTAACAAGTGAAGGAGAGTGGATCAAGGCTGAGAGACAGGAAATGAGGGATACAATTATAACTTAAAACAGACATGGCCAAGTTGAGCATATAGAGCAGATAATCGAACTGGTCACAGGATTTAAAAGCAAGTTTGGTAAAGATTTAGAAGCATGTTCGACACTTAGCACATAGACAGTCCCATATTGGTAGAGTTAAGGAAAGAACAAGTTTGGAGGATTGACAAATATTATCATGCACAGACGCCCAATACCAAACAGGTGAAAACCTAAAAGTCCAAATTATGCTAAGTATATATCCTAGTGTCATAAAATAGCCATGTTAATTTCACATCAGACAGCAAAACTTCATTAGACATGATGGGGCAACACAGGTTATGACAATTACTGGTGGATCAAGTGAGCCAAAAACATGCTGAGGGACATATTAACAAGAAACTAGTCATGGTTGGTAGAGAAGGATCTTAACACAGACTTAAAAATACTACATGACAAGATTACCATTACAGAAATTCAGAACAGAATGAGAAAATAAGCTCATGTCAGATAGTAAATGTAAACATTCAGGTTTTGGACACAATAGACTAATTAACTAAAGAAAGTACAAATTATGCAAATGAAGCATATTCAAATAACAGAAATTGACATTTTAAGCAGAACTAAACACTAAAGAGATGCTAACAAGTGCAAAGGTCACACACAACAGTAGTTTAGAACACATTGGCTAAACGGATTTAAGAGAATCTAAATTGCTCAAATTAGGCAAAAAGCATATTTCAGAGTTGCCACATTATGTGAAATTAAATGCTAAAGAGACCTAAAACTGAGGTAAAGCTAGCAGAATTGCACACAAGGGCAGTCCAGAAATATATTAAGCTATGAATTTCAGAAGTGAGAATGTATGCGAATCAAAGACACATAAGAATGAAATTGCAGAAGTCCAGTAACTTACCAGTTAAACGAATAACAGTAAAGAGCAAACATTCCACAAGAACCCAGAATCTCAATGCGTCAAAGTTCCCAGGCGCTTCGAAAGAACTCCTGGCAATGCTCGCACCAAGAGAAGGTTGAATAATAGAGTCTTAGTGGCCTTGGCTTTCAACCGGCCGAAAACAGAATACAGAACGAGAAAATAGCATAACAAAGCCTTAATTTTTTAGTGAAAATATGTCGATTCAAGTCTGTCCTAAAAGGGGAATGGGGATGGGTTTATATAGCAGTAAAAATTAAACGAACAAACAAGGAACCAAAATAAATCAATCATAGAATAAGGAAAGAAGGCATGCAAAATCAGTTCAAAATTAATTTAGGAGAGAAATCCGGTAAACCCTAGTTTTTTTTAGGGAAAGTTTAAATCACAGAAATTCAAACGAAATCGGACTCACATAATACAGTGTTGAACGTATGTAGACATAACAGTGCTCAACATTAATGATTCGAACCCCTTTTTGTTCGATTTCGGAGATTATTGCTTGCCATGTTTAGGCAAGCACTTAGGTAACACCACAAACGAATAACCAGTAGTGAGAGGAGACCAATAAGCTAAGTGAATCAGTGATTGATTCTATTTTAGAGCCGGATTTGGAGAAGTTGAGTGATACAACAACTAGGGTTTCTCAAAGAAGAAGAGAGAGGAGAGAGGATTTAGGGGCAGTGGGTTAAGATAAAATGATAGGGTTTGGGCGGGTTTGGTTAATTAAAGAAGGAGAGTGAACGAAGGCCGTTGATATTGAGAGATCAATGACTGGGATTCAAAAACGAACGGGGCGAGTCATAAAAATGGGTACCGACCTGGTATTATACAAGGGTCACCTGGTTTGGGCTTGGGGTTTATTGGGCGAAGGATATTGGGCCAATTTGGTTCAAAAATTAGTTTAAATCTAGGCTATTATTTAAATACATGAAAATAATTTATAAACATGCTTGACAAATAAGTAAAAATATTATTTATACACTGAAATGCTTAAAAATAATAACTTTATATTATAAAAATATAAACTTCTATTTTGACACAAATAATATAAATAAAGAGCATTTCTGTACATATATAGGCTATTACTGCAAAAATTGCGCAAATAGCTTAAGAATATTAATGTAATTATATAAAATGAAGTAAAATATTTGAAACATGTATTATACGTGTCAAAAAATAACTTTAAGTAGTTAAGTCATCAAAATATAATTTGAATGAGTAATTAATAAATATTCAAGCAATTTAAATATAGAAAAATCAGTTTTAAAGCTCTAAATATTATAGAAAATTATAGAAAAATGATTGAATAGATTTGTAAACTAAATGATGATGTAAAAAATGATGTTTGAAAGTATATATATTTTTGAGAAAATATGAGGGCAAAATTGGGTATCAACAGCCGCCCCTCTTTACCCGCGAATGATAAAAGAGTTGTTGGGTAAAAACAATGATGATCAATTTTGGCCTAATTAAATGAGGGATGATGTGATTTGGAAAAAGTGGGGGCCGAACCCTGGTTCCTGAGTTGCCTACATATCCCTAGTGTTACGGAAATCAGGCCGTGTGTAGTTCTGGATCCAACCGTGAACAGAATCGATGGAGTTGTTATAGGAATGGTCGTATGTTTCGGAAAGGGTTCCTTTGGGTAGGATAGTATCGGATGAATTTATGTGAAGTCATGAATGCAAATTTGAAACGTTATGGGTGTATCACTGAGCAAATATCTGAACAGTCATAGAGTAAAAGGCGGGTAATTGATAGTGGTTGGTTACGTTTGAAATAATTGCACGATATCAACATTGAACGGAAACCAGAGCGAAGATTGCTCCCGTTAGGAGAACGGTTACTTCCTGGATTACCTGCAAACTTAAAACACAATGCATGCAAGTATATATGGATTATTACGAGAATTTAAATATGATGCAGATTCCCTTCGGACCATGAGGGTTGTCTTTGGACGGTGAGGATGGTGTCCTTAGACCATGATGTCCTGGGCCATGAATCATGTGATAAGGGATTCGCATGCCATGAAATGATGTCCTCGGGCCATGAGAATGATACCTCCGAACTATGACGCCTTTGAATAATGATGTGCACTTTTAAGAGATCCTTGGGCCATGGAATGGTGTCTTTTGGCTGTGAGGATGATGCCTTCAGACCATGATGTCTTTGGACAAATTTGCGATATTTCAGCCTATAAAATGCAAAATATGATGTTTGGCCGTATGCGAAGATGAGACAAGACAAGGCTTAGTCTTGGGGGAAGATAAGGGTAATGCTTAGCCCTGGGTGAATAGAGGATAATGCTAGGTCTTAGATGGTGTAATGGAGATAGCATTTAATCACGAGGAAAAGGCAGTGCTTAGCCTTGTGGAATTAGGGAGGCAATGCTTAGCCTCATGCAGGAAGAAGAGACAATGCTTAGTCTTATGTAAGTAAGGGAAGCGGTGCTTAGCTTCATGCAAATAGGAGACAATGCTTAGTCTCATGCAAAGAAAGGTAGTGCTTAGCCTTATGCAGTTAAGGAGGCAGTGCTTAGCCTCATGCAAATAGGAGACAATGCTTAGTCTCATGAAAAGAAAGGCAGTGCTTAGCCTTATGCAGTTAAGGAGGCAGTGCTTAGCCTCATGCAAATAAGAGACGATGCTTAGTCTCATGCAAAGAAAGGCAGTGCTTAGCCTTATGCAGTTAAGGAGGCAATGCTTAGCCTCATGCAAATAGGAGACAATGCTTAGTCTCATGCGGAAAAGGCAATGCTTAGCCTTATGCAATTAGGGAGGCAATTCTTAGCCTCATGCAAATAGGAGACACTGCTTAGTCTCATGGGGAAAAGGCAATGCTTAGCCTTATGTAGTTAAGGAGGCAATGCTTAGCCTCATGCAAATAGGAGACACTGCTTAGTCTTATGCAAAGAAAGGCAGTGCTTAGTCTTATACAGTTAAGGAGGCAATGCTTAGCCTCATGCAAATAGGAGACCATGCTTAGTCTCATGCAGAAAAGGCAATTCTTAGCTTCATGCAAATAGGAGACATTGCTTAGTCTCATGGGAAAAAGGCAATGCTTAGCCTTATGCAGTTAAGGAGGCAATGCTTAGCCTCATGAAAATAGGAGACACTGCTTAGTCTTATGCAAAGAAAGGCGGTGCTTAGTCTTATGCAGTTAAGGAGGCAATGCTTAGCCTCATGCAAATAGGAGACAATGGTTAGTCTCATGCGGAAAAGGCAATGCTTAGCCTTATGCAATTAGGGAGGCAATGCTTAGCCTCGTGCAAATAGGAGACACTACTTAGTCTCATGGGGAAAAGGCAATGCTTAGCCTTATGGAGTTAAGGAGGCAATGCTTAGACTCATGCAAATAGGAGACACTGCTTAGTCTCATGCAAAGAAAGGCGGTGCTTAGCCTTATGCAGTTAAGGAGGTAGTGCTTAGCCTCATGAAAGAAAACGATGAGTGATAGTGAGAAAGTAGAGTATTTCTTAGCTGGAGATGCTTGTGATAGATAATTTGCTGTCTTGAAGGTAGTGACCTGATGTGTCTGCAGATATTGTTGTCTTACTGTGCCTGCATCGAAAGAAAGATTGTGAGTTTTGTGGGGGAAGGTTGATCTGTGCTTTCACCTTCTTTCTTTGCTTTTTCTCCTGTCTTGAGATCCTGTTTGAGTTACCCTGGGTAGCATCTAGCTGTTATAGAAATAAAATTTTTTCCAAAAATATGCGTGCATTTGATGAGTGCAGTTATTTGAAATATGGTAGTATGCAATATTAAGTAATCTAGATGAGACAATGACTGTGACATTTTTAGAGACATTGCGACCTCCTTGCTTTAGAATTTTGAGGGTCCTCAAAATTCTACCCCAATTTAAAAACAATCCTTTGACTGTTCTGCGTATGACGAAGTTGGCTGGACTAGCTTTTGAATTTTGAGGGTCCTCCTCAAAATTCTGCCCCAGTTTCGGACCATGGCAAAAATGAAGATTTTATTAAGATGTGACCGAACCCACAGGGCTGCCTACGTATCCCCTCTTAAATGGGAATCGGGTCAAGCATATTTTAGTTACATCAGATGAAGAAATATAAACAGTCTAAACATAGTATCTCTTGACTGCGTCTGAGTTGATAGGTTTTGGCTAAATTTCTCCATCCATTTCTGCAAGTATGAGTGGTCCTCATGTTAGTACTCTGTGAACCATGTAGGGCCCTTGCCAATTGGGTGAAAATTTCCCTTTGGCTTCATCTTGATGCGAAAAGATCCGCTTTAGCACCAACTGCCCGGGTGTGAATCGTCTAGGCCTGACCCTTTTGTTGAAAGCTCTGGACATTATGTTCTGGTAGAGTTGACCATGACATACCACATTCATTCTTTTCCCATCAATGAGAGCCAGTTGTTCATAGCGACTTCGTATCTATTCTGCATCACTGAGTTCAGCCTCTTGTATGATTCTTAAAGAAGGAATTTCTACTTCGGCGGGAATAACGGCTTCCGTACCATAGACCAGCAAATAAGGAGTGTTGATGTGCGAACCGTGGTACGATATCCAAGTAGGGAAAACGGTAGCTTCTCGTGCCATTGTTGTGATTATCTACCATCTTCCTTAATATTTTCTTGATGTTCTTATTGGCGGCTACCACAGCTCTATTCATTTGCGGCTTGTATGCCGCGGAATTCTTATGCTTTATCTTGAAGGTTTCACACATGGATCTCATCAAATCACTATTAAGGTTGGCGGCGTTGTCGGTGATGATTGATTCCGGCACCCCGAACCGACAAATAATACGATCCCTAACGAAATCTGCAACGACCTTCTTAGTTACAATCTTGTAAGATGTGGCTTCAACCCATTTTGTGAAATAGTCTATGGCCACTAGAATGAACCTGTGCCCATTTGAGGCGGCGAGTTCGATTGGACCAATGGATCCATCGCCCAAGCGGAGAAAGGCCAAGGTGCACTTGTTGCATTGAGTTCATTGGGTGGCACTCGTATCATATCAGCATGTACTTGGCATTGATGACATTTGTGGACATACCTAATGCAGTCTGTTTCCATAGTCATCAAAAAATATCCTGCTCTTAATATTTTCTTAGCTAAGACAAAGACATTCATGTGCGGTCTGCAAGTTCCGGCATGTATCTCTTCGAGCAATTTGGATGCTTCCTTGGCATCGACACACCGTAATAATCCCAGATCTGGAGTCATTATGTATATAATTCCTTAGCTTTGGAAGAAGTGGTTGGATAATCTTCGGAGTGTGCGTTTCTGAGTATGATTTGCGTGCTCCGGGTACTCTCCTTTTGCCAAATATTCTTTAATATAGTGGAACCATAGATTTCCATCCATTTCCTCTTCAACACGAGCACAATACGCTGGCTGATTATGAATCCCTACTGGGATAGGATCGATGAAATTCTTGTCTGGGTGTTGTATCATGGAAGATAAAGTGGCCAATGCATCTGCGAGCTCATTCTGGATTCTCGGAACATGTTTGAACTCTATTTTTGTGAATCTCTTCATCAACTCTTGTACATAGTACAAATATAGTAATATCTTGGTATTCTTTGTAGCCCATTCTCCTAGAACCTGATGTACGAAAAGGTCTAATTCTCCAATTACCAGCAATTCCTAAACGTTCATGTCGATGGCTAACCTGAGTCCTAAGATGCAGGCCTCATATTCTGCCATGTTGTTAGTACATAGAAACCTGAATTTTGCGGATACTGGATAATGTTGACCCATTTCTGACACTAAAACTGCTCCAATACCTACTCCTTTGAAATTCGCATCCCCATCGAAGAACATTCTCCAACCATCATAAGCTTTGGTGATATCTTCTCCTACGAATGATACCTCTTCATCGGGAAAATACATTTTCAGTGGTTCGTATTCTCCATCTGCAGGATTTTCTGCCAGATGATCCGCCAATACTTGCCCTTTGACCGCCTTGTGAGTTACATAGATAATGTCAAACTCACTCAGTAGTATCTACAATTTTGCTAATTTTCCCGTAGGCATGGGTTTCTGGAAGATGTATTTTAGCGGATCCATCCTTGATATGAGATATGTGGTGTAGGCACAAAAGTAGTGCCTCAACTTTTGAGCTATCCATGTGAAAGCGCAACAGGTGTGTTCCAGCAAAGAATACCGTGCTTCGTAGGTGTGAACTTATTACTCAGATAGCATATGGAATGCTCCTTTCTTCCCGTCTCATCGTGTTGTCCCAAGACACAGCCGAAAGCCCCATCTAGTGAAGATAAATAGAGTAGCAGAGGTCTCCCAAGTTCCGGTGGGAGCAGAACAAGTGGTTTGGATAAATATTCCTTGATCTTGTCAAAGCCTTTCTGGCACTCTTCAGTCCAACTTGTTGCAGCGTCTTTCTTCAACATTTTGAAAATCGGTTCACAGATCACAGTTGATTGTGCTATGAAATGGCTGATGTAATTGAGACGCCCTAAGAAACTCATCACATCTTTCTTGTTCTTCGGAAGTGGCAAATCTTGGATAGCCTTGACCTTTGACGGGTCTAGCTCAATTCCTCGGCAGCTAACGATGAACCCTAGCAGTTTTCCAGTAGGGACTCCGAAGGCACACTTTGCAGGATTCAGTTTCAGATTGTACCTTTGAAGCCGATTAAAGAATTTTATCAAGTATGCTATATGATCTGTGCTTCTCCTGGATTTGATGATGATATCATCCACGTACACCTCTATGTCCTTGTGTATCATGTCGTGAAAAATGGTTGTCATGGCTCTCATGCAAGTGGCTCCAGCATTCTTTAGGCCAAACGACATCATTTTGTAACAATATACTCCCCATGGTGTAATAAAGGCTGTCTTTTCGGCATCCTCTTCATCCATCCAGATCTGATGATATCCCGCGAAGCAATCCACAAAGGATTGAAGTTCATGCTTGGCACAATTTTCAATCAGTATGTGTATATTGGGCAAAGCGAAATCATCTTTGGGACTTGCTCTGTTTAAATCCCGATAGTCGACACACAATCTGACCTTCCCATCTTTCTTTAGAACCGACACAATGTTAGCCAACCAGGTCGGATATTCAGCCACTATGAGAACCTTGGCTTTAATTTGCTTGGTGACTTCCTCTTTTATTTTCAAACTCATATCTGGCTTGAACTTTCTGAGTTTCTGCTTTACCGGTGGACATATAGGGTCGGTAGGTAGTTTATGAGCCACTATGGACGTGCTCAAACCGGTCATATCACTGTAGGACCATGAAAAATATCCTCATACTCTTTCAAAAACTGGATGTATTCTTCCTTCTCTGACGGCAATAGATGAATGCTTACACGCATTTCCTTGACTATTTCAGAGTCTCCCAAATTAACAGTTTCAGTCTCATCCAAATTGGGTTTAGGCTTGTTTTTAAAATTTTCCACTTCTCTGACAATTTCCTCGGGTATTACATCCTCTTCCAAATCCTCTGAATCATTATCGTTATGTTGTATTGTCTCATTACATGTCACAGTCGTAGGTTCATCAGGATAAGTAATAATAACGTTGTAGATAGAGAAAATGTAAAGGATAATAATAAATACTAAAAACAGCAATTCATTGATAAAGATGTAAAACGTCAAACAAGTGTAGTTTGATGATTCGAGCAATTATTTCAAAACAAAATATGCTTAAAACAAAATACTGAAAATGTCTTAGATGCTCATAAAATTGCTTTTAAAAATAAATGATGCTAATTGCCAGGCTACCCAGGAACTCGACGGGCCCTTGATGGTGCAGCAGTCCAGTTCTTGAGAACATCTCCCTTCTCCACGGTCTGAATAATAAGGCCTTCCTCCTCCTCCTCAACTATCGCACTGAAATCCATGTCTTCATCATCCAGAAACAAATTCCTTATGCCAGCTAAAACTTCATCTTCTTCGGACCCCCACATCATGTCAGCTTGATGAAATGACTGGTGCAAATGTGGTACTGGTTGTTCTACAGGGTAATAAGGACCACGCCATGGTGGCGGCCAATTCTGACACTCTTGCCAGGTGTATTCATACCCAAGCCTAAAAGTTGTGCCATGACGCTTTAGCTGTATCGGTTTGGTGATCCATTGGAGATTCTTTCCGAGACCTTTGCCGGGTTCATACCCTGTCTATGACAGTATGCTTTCTATCTTATTGCTCCACCATTTGTCTTTCTTAATTGCGTTGATGCGCTCGATGCGATGGTATGTTTCTCCACCCAACTTCCTTCTATTCTCGACGACCAAAATAGTTTGATTGGTATAAATGGGATTACTTTCGCCTCAATGGATAATCACTTCCTGATGGTTCCACTCAAACTTCACGGTCTGATGTAGAGTAGAAGCTACGACCCCAGCGACATGTATCCAAAGTCGTTCCAACAATAGGTTGTAGGTAGCAGATATGTCCAACACTTGAAACTCAACATCAGACCAGGTTGGGCCCATCTGTAGGCTGAGGTTGGTCTCCCCAGTTGTGGCCCTTTGAGACCCATCAAATTCTTTCACATTCATACTTTCTGCTCATATTTCGTGCAAGCCTTTACCCAATCTTTTTAGAGTAGTTAGTGGACATATGTTGAGACTCGAACCCCCGTCTATTAGGACTCTGGCAATGAATTTGTCCTCAAACTGCACTATGATATACAGTGCCCTATTGTGACTTAGTCGTTCCGGTGGTGGCTTGTCTTCATGAAAAGTGATCTTGTGGCTTTCCAACACTTGCCCTACCATGTTGGCCATTTCTCCACTGGTGATGTTATTGGGTACATAGGCTTCATTCAATACCTTCATCAGGGCATTCTTATGTGCCTCGGAGTTTTGCAATAGTGATAAAATAGATATTTGAGCAGAGGTTTTGTTTAGACGATCAACCACAAAATATTCTCTTGCTTGCACCTTTCTCTAAAGGTCACCCAAGTCAGTCTTAATGACAGGCGGCTTAGATGCAACTTCTTTTCTCATTCCTCCCAAATGCTCGGGTGTATAAACCTTACCGGTTCTGGTCATGCCTTACTCTGCACCTGTCTCTTCTATTTTTGCTTTTCCTTTCCTTCTTGCTTTAGCAACATAATCCCATGGTATAGCATTAGACTTATAAGACGGCGTAGGTGCTACCATCACGGTGAAGGGTGTTGTTACTTCAACCTCAAACGGAGTTGGTCCAGCTATCTCAACTTCAATTGGTGCCTTAATTTGTACCATGATAGGTGTGAGAGTGACTGGAGATGTTTTAGGATTATCCCCTTCTCGAATGAGTCCAATTGACCCTTCTGAGTCCCATTCTTCATCGGTCTCTATCACGTTTACCCCTTAACCTCTGTGATCCGAGAGAGGATTATTACGGACATTGGGTGTAGCCTCCTTTGCCTGTATGGCTTTGGTGTCAATTAATGTCTGAATCTTATCCTTCAAAGTACGACACTCATCAATAATATGACCCTTCATGACTGAGTGATAGACACATGTATTATTTGGGTTAATCCACTGGGAAGTGTTTTCCATAGCAACAACGGGAATGGGAGTGACATAACCGGCAACCTTTAGCCTCTCATATAGTTGGTCTATGGGTTCAGCAATTGGAGTGTATTGTCTGGGTGGTCTGCGGTCGAAATTTGGTCTTGGTGTTTGGTAATTTTGGCGGGCTGGTGGTGAGTGGTAGTATGCTGGTTGGGTGTTATAGGTATGGTAAGTGGCGGCAGGTTGTTGGTATCTGGGAGGTGAAGGCTTATATGTGGGTGGAGGTGTTTGGTATGTGAGAGGAGTCTTTGGACCTTGGACTACCATTACTGCACCCACTTATTTCTTCTTGGAGATACCTCCTAACTGCAAAGCTTTATTTGTGGCTTGGAGTGCTTCAAAGTTTGTTACCATTCCGCTTTTGATCCCTTCTTCTATTCTTTCTCCCAACTTGATGATGTCAGAAAATTTATGGTTTTCAATAACCATCAATCTTTCGTAGTATTGCGGGTCTTGAGCTCTGACGAAGAACTTATTCATCTGTTTTTCTTCAAGTGCCGGCCTTACTTTTGCGGCTTCAAACCTCCACTGAGTAGCATACTCGCGGAAAGTTTTCGTTGGTTTCTTCTTGAGATTCTGAATGTAGAAAACGTCCAGTGCGTTTTCTGTGTTAATCATGAACCGATCCATGAAATCCGATGCCATGCTCACCCAATTAACCCACTTTTGTGGGTTCTGACTGATGTACCAAGACAAGGCATCTCCGGTGAGGCTCCTCATGAACAGCTTCATACAGATTCGTTCGTCTTGCCAACCCCTACAAATTTGTCACAATACGTTCTCAAATGCACCTTTGGATCACCAGTTTAGTTGAACATTTTGAACTTAGGAGGTTTGTAACCCTCTAGCAGTTCTACATCTGGATGAATACACAAATCCTCATAATTTAAACCCTCAATGCCTTTTCCACCTTCAACACTCTGAACTCTGCCAGTAAGCTTCTTGAGTTCTTTCGAGATGTTCTTGATGAGCAGGTCCTTCTCAGTGGATTCGGGTTTATATAGGGTCTGTTGTGGGGTATGTGGTAAAGTTTTCACATATATGGGATTGCTTTGATAGACTCCGAGAATCTGGACATAATGGTGGTCATTGGTTGAGTTTTGGGGATCAGGGGTAGGCTGTGGTGCATTTTGAGGAGTGTGATAAGTGGTGGTTTGTGGATATTGAGTCGGATGGTGATGGTGTTGTGAAGGGGTAGGCACTGGTGGAGGATTATGGTTTTGAGGCGCGGGAGGATTTTGCGGATTTTGGTTTTGTGTGTTTTGGGGAGGTACCGGGTTTTGGGCGTTTGTGTTTTGTTGGTTGATGTCGAGGATGTTTAGGGTGAGGGAAAGGTTTGCCAAGTTCCGGACCTACTCAAGTTCCCCTTGTAGCTCCAATATTTTCTGTTCTAGATGTAAGACCAAATCATACTGTGCTAGCGTACTCCGGCTGTCTGAAGTTTCAATGTTCTCTGCGTGGGTAGCATTGTCTTTTCTAATACCACTCATATCATCCATTTTCGCTTTTCCTTTGTTCTTGGGATCACTTGGTGGAAGAGGACTTGGAGGACCTCTGGATCTAGTGTGATATGCTAACGATGCCAGTATGCACGAACCAACCTTGGGGAATGGGAATAAACAAAAGAAAAGAAGAAAAAAAAGGTAACCAAGTCAGTAAGGAGTATTAAAAGAATGTTTGTGATATTGAACATGTGTTGCAGAATTAATAAATTCGCATCCTAATTTGAGAGACCTCATTGTGCCCAAGGTAGGCCTAAGCGACACATAGACTTGTAGACAATTGATGCCAATAATTGCATTATTTCATTAATGCGAAAATGAGTCAGATCTTTACTAAAACGACAATAATGAGAAAGTCACTAATGGCATTTGCCTTATTACAATCGAAATATTTGAACGAATCTAGAAAGCAATAAAGACATTGTTTCCTAATCTATTGGTCCCAGAAGGACCTTATCCATGCTTGGCCTTCTTGGATCCGTCGATCAGGTTCCCTAGGTCGCACATATCTAATAGTAAGTAAGCCCTTGCTAGATGCCCTCCTTCATTGCCTTCCGTGTTATGACAATCCGAGGGTTTCTTTCTCATCTTTCCCTCAAGTTCCATTAGCCCTTGCTCCAAATATTCCAATCTCTCTGTTGATTTAGTAGCAATTTATCTCCATTCGTTGATAGTTTCCATATCCACTTTGTGTTGTTCCAAATGCCTAGCTTCAGACTCGAAGACCCTCTTGCACAGCATCCTATACTTGACTTGTGCTTCAGCAGTGTCATCTATAACCCTATTTTTCAGATTAATTCCTGGCTTGACATCCCCCGTTATATCATCTACTAACCATGATGGGTAGAAGTACACATGACCGGCATGATACCTGTCTGGCTCGATAGTATCTTTCTCCACAATGACCTTTTGATTCCACATATGCTGTGCCTCGAACTTGAACAAAATGATGTTTCCTTTAAAATCTGCTTTGTATTGGACCATGTTGGAAACCCGAGGTATAACCTATTTTCTTCCCGCTTGTCTCATTACCCTTATAGGAGCATAATGATAGATCCCTCTTAACCCGATCATCACTAGATGAGTAGTTTCTCTTGATCTGATGATGAAATCATTGCTAGGGAACCATTCAAACATCCAATGTACCTTTTCATCAGTCAGATTGCTGAAGAAACG
Organism: Nicotiana otophora; assembly: GCA_000715115.1. NCBI lineage: Eukaryota > Viridiplantae > Streptophyta > Magnoliopsida > Solanales > Solanaceae > Nicotiana > Nicotiana otophora. The sequence continues at coordinate 16,891 of AWOL01S0082548.1, read as the reverse complement.
CACCCAACTCACAGCACTTCTAGGTTGCGCAAACCTATCTGGGATAAATGTCATTCTTTTTGGATGATGGTAAGCTATGTAGTCATTCAATGGTCATCGCAGAAGCTCTTGGTGATATTCACCTCTCTGGAAATGTTCTAATAACCAAACATGCAGCAACAAATTACAGCCCTCAAAATGTCCATACCCCTGCTTGCACCGATCTAAAGCGCGATACATTTCGGCCAAGATCACGGGGATGATAGTGTAAGTTTGTCCCTCGATTCCTTCTATTAGAGTCCTAGTGACCATGGATAAACGAGTGTGGATCCTACCTCCTTTCATCGGAAATATCAGTAATCCCAAGAAACAGACAATGAACACAAAAACTCGGCGATGCGTCCAACCCAAGGAATGACTCCCCCTTTCATCGAAAATATCAGCAAGTTCATCATGATGAAGGCGATATGACTTGCTATGCCCATAATGTTAGTAAATGAATTCAAATGGGATGTATGACTTCTTCAGACAGAGTACCTCATCATTTTTCTTGAAACCCAACATTTTTAAAACACCCCGAGGAGTGCGATTTTCTGGTACTAATAAACCCGGACTATCCCATGGAAGCTTAGCGAAGTCTCCTATTTCCTCTAAGAGAGGAGTCATTTCTATGTCACCAAAGCGGAAGACAACTCTTTTCTCATCCCAAAACATAGTGGCGGCCTCAATCAATGCTCTATTTGGCCGAATGTCCAATAAGGAAGGTAAATTACCAAGGACCCTTTTCACATGATTCTTGTCACTATGTGAGAGGTTCTTCCACCAATCAAGCAGTAAAGGTGGGATGCTTTGAACCATGCCGAACCTGGGGACTTCGTGCTTCATTTTCTACAAATAAATAGAGTTAGCCCTTTCCCCCTCCGGATCTAGCTATTTACACATTAATGATCAACATACCGGCATGTTTTCTCCAAGTAATGCACATAACGTGATGGTGTCCATTGGGATTATAAAAATCCCGCTGTACTTTGGACAAGCCTTATCTTAGTGGATTATCATATGGACAACGTTCTAACCCATACTAGGTTTGAAATGATGCATGCACAGTTGATATTGGAGTGAGGTTTCTAGAAGGGTCTAGACCAGTACTCTCAAGTGGAAAACTTGATAGGGAAAGGCACGGGACCGTCGATTGTACCGCTGATCGACTAGTTTACCGCAAGTAAGCCTTTCCAATTTAAAAAGGCAATTTTGGAAGAGCACGGACACTCATCAAGTGACGCTATGTTATTAATCGGGCACGAGTGGAATATGGTGTGGAACATGCTTTATGAAAAGATAATAACAAGTTGCCAAGTATTTGCATGATAAATATGTAAAAGCAATAAATACAGTATTAAGGTAAAACATGAAAGATGTAAAAAGAAAGACAAAGGAAGAAGTTAGTTCATGGAATATAAGGAATGCAATAAAGTAAGCAAGGGAGTAAGGGTGGGAGAGACATGATGTAGCAATCTTTAAACAAATGAAGAGCAGTTTAGAGCAAATAAAGGTAAATAGGAAAGGGATATGCATGTTATAACCAATATAAGCAAAGGAAGGTGGAGCAGGGAAGGGATGTGCATATTACAACGAATTTAAACAAGTAAAAGGAAAATGGGAGAAGGATGTGCATGTAGTAGCAAAACGAAAAAGAGAAGCGCATTTATATCAAAGAAGACTAATCCATATAAGCCAAATTCGCTATGGTAAGAGCCTAAGTGTAAATCCCCAGCAGAGTCGCCATGCTGTCGCGCCCCTTTTTTTCTCGCGAAAAGCGGGCTTCGACATGTGACAACTCTTTTAAGGAGGTATTAAAAGAGGAGAATCGCCACCTAACGATTTTTAAGGTGCGTTAGGGCACCTATTTGCAAATGACTCCGGTTTAACTGGTCAACGCCACCAAAGATTGGGTAAGGGCTCAAGTTCCCTCAAAGAGAAGGTGTTAGGCACTCTTCGAGGTCCACAACTGTGGGTCCCGGCCGAACTTAAATTATATGGATTAGTCTATGTGATCAAGTAATCAAAGAGAGTACAAAATCTAAGAATTTTATTACAAAGAGATCTTGAATAGGGAGGTGCAACTATTTTTTCATTCTAATAGAAAAGAAAGAAGGGGGGGGGGTCCTAAGTTTTTTCGCCTAAAGGATCACCCCGTGCAACATAAATAATATTTCGTAACTCCCTTGATATAGGGTGTTACTCATATTATCCAGCGGGCACACACTATCATCTCCTGCTTCTCGATTACTATGTTAAAGTTATTTACCTAAGAGCGCTCTAATTCAATTCTAAGTCATACCCTATGTGTGTACTACCCGTCCCATACCTATGGTCCAGGAGGTTTTGGACCTCTATTTGGATGGTTCTAGACCTCATCTAGGCTGCTCAAAAATGCAAAACTAGGCGACAAACAAAACACATATTGGACTTCAAATATGGCAGTTAAGGGCTCAAGTTAGCCTCCACACTTAAGCAACAAATGCACGCGAAACAGGTTTTCATGTTAGGCC
>AWOL01S0082548.1:0-14296 GCA_000715115.1 Nicotiana otophora | reverse complement strand
GATAGGGTGTTACTTATATTATCCAGCGGGCACACACTATCATCTCCTGCTACTCGATTACTATGTTAAAGTTATTTACCTAAGAGCGCTCTAATTCAATTCTAAGTCGTACCATACGCGTGTACTACCCGTCCCATACCTATGATCCAGGAGGTTTTGGACCTCTATTTGGATGGTTCTAGAACTCATCTAGGCTGCTCAAAAATGCAAAACTAGGTGACAAACAAAACACATATTGGACTTCAAATATGGCAGTTAAGGGCTCAAGTTAGCCTCCACACTTAAGCAACAAATGCACGCGAAACAGGTTTTCATGTTAGGCCGTTTCAAAATTAAGAACCTTAAGCCCTATAGACATGATTTCTATGTGACTATGCATTAAAACATATAAGAGGTTTCAAAGGCTAGGCGCTGCTTATCTCCAAATAATTACAATTGTTGCATGCTGATTTGAGATTGCAGTTTTCCAATTATTTAGCCTATATATGTTGTGTCTAGGTGTGAATCACTAAGTGACAATGAAATCTATTGGACGAAAGCCCAGAATTATTCATGCATTCTAACAATAGCATACGTGAAGCAGTGTTTGAGCGTTTTAACAAATTATGGCGAGTAATTGTATCCTATAGGCAGGATCTCTAACATTCAGCATTTAGAGCTGATTTTATCGTCATACCTTAAACCTATAGGCATATTTTCTAGGTGACAGTGGCAAACGGAATAGTCAGAATACTGTAGGCATGATTTCTAGTGAATGCTGATGCGAATTGAAATCAATGACATTTATTCCTATAGGCAGGTTTTCTTGTAGCACGTAGCAGTAAGCATAATTTGCAGCACTTTGAATTCATGTTTGCTAGCTGACTCTGTGTGTGTGTGTGTGTGTGTGTATGTGTGTATCCCATAATGGCATGATTTCTATAGTGCACATAGTGATGGAATAACATATATATAACAAGTAAATCACTGAGTCCTATAGGCATATTATCTACCCATTTGGTATGCAAATATTAGAAATCTACCCATTCCCCACTTTACTAACACCCCAATTGTTTATACAAAGTTATTACAGGCCCATTAATGAGTAAGATACAAATGTTGTATAAATAATGACAATAGGCCCACAACCGGCCCAAATGAAATACCCAGCACTGTCTGGGCCTTCAACAATTCTCATACAGCATACCCAGACTTCTAACAAGGAGTCGTATTCATTAACACAACCCCAGAATCCATAGAGGAGCCCAAAGTCAATTCATATAACCATATTTCCAAGCATTGCATCAATTAAACCAACTAACTTAGATGTAAAACAGATAATAGGAAAAAAACAAGGGTTGAATGGGGGTAGTTTAAGTTTCAGGGAATGACTAAGGACCCTAATCCTAGTGTGTCCGAGTTCACAAGGGCCTCAAATGGACCCCGAGTAGTGCTCACACTAGGGAGGTCAGCAGTAAAGCCTAGGTAGCCTTGGCTTTCAGCCGGCTAAGAATGAGAAATTTAAGAGAGCATAGGTAATAAGTGAAGGAGAGTGGACCAAGGTTGAGATACAGGAATTGAGGGATACAATTATAACTTAAAATAGACATGGCCAAGTTGAGCATATCGAGCAGATAATCGAACAGGTCACAGGATTTAAAAGCAAGTTTAGTAAAGATTTAGAAGCAGGTTCGACACTTAGCACATAGGGAGTCACATATTGGCAGAGTTAAGGAAAGAACAAGTTTGCAGGATTGACAAAGATTATCATGCACATATGCCTAATACCAAACAAGTGAAAACCTAAAAGTCCAAATCATGCTAAGTATATATACTAGTGTCATACAATAGCCATGTTAATTTCACATCAGACAACAGAACTGTATTAGACATGATGGGGCAACATAGATTATGACAATTACTAGTGGATCAAGCGATCCAAGAACATGCTGAGGGACATATTAACAAGGAACTAGTCATGGTTGGTAGAGAAGGATCTTAACATAGACTTAAAACATAATACATGGCAAGATTACCATTACAGAGATTCAGAACAGAATGGGAAAACAAGCTCATGTCAGATAGTAAATGTAAACATTCAGGTTTTGGACACAATAGACTAATTAACTAAAGAAAGTACAAATTATGCAGATGAAGCATATTCAAATAACAGAATTGACATTTTAAGCAGAACTAAACACTAAAGACATGCTAACAAGTGTAAAGTTCACACACAACAGTAGTTCATAACACATTGGCTAAACGAATTTAAGATAATCTAAATTTCTCAAATTAGCAAAAGCATGTTTCAGAGTAGCCACATTATGTGAAATTAAATGCTAAAGAGACTTAAAACCGAGGTAAAGCTAGCAGAATTGCACACAAGGGCAGTCCAGAAACATATTAAACTATGAATTTTAGAAGTTAGAATGTATGCGAATCAAAGACACATAAGAATGAAATTGCAGAAGTCCAGTAACTTACCAGTTATACGAATAACATTGAAGAGCAAAAATTCCACAAGAACCCAGAATCTCAATGCGTTAAAGTTCCTAGTAGCTTCGAAAGAACTCCGGGCAATGCTCGCACCAAGAGAAGGTTGAATAACAGAGTCTTAGTGGCCTTGGCTTTCAGTCGGCCAAAAACAGAATACAAAACGAGAGAATAGCATAACAAAGCCTCAATTTTTTAGTGAAAATATGTTGATTCAAGTCTGTCCTAAAAGGTGAATGGGAAGGGTTTATATAGCAGTAAAGATTGAACGAACAAACAAGGAAACAAAATTAATCAATCATAGAATAAGGAAAGAAGGCATGCAAAATCAGTTCAAAATTAATTTAGGAGAGAAATCCGACAAATCCTAGTTTTGTTTAGGGAAAGTGTAAATCACAAAAATTTAAACAAAATCGGACTCACATAATACATTGTTGTACGTATGTAGACAAAACAGTGCTCAAAATCAAAGATTTGAACCCCTTTTTGTTTGATTTCGGAGATTATTGCTTTCTATGTTTAGGCAAGCACTTAGGTAACACCACAAACGGACAACCAGTAGTGAGAGGAGACCAATAAGGTAAGTGAATCAGTGATTGATTCCATTTTAGAGCCGGATTTGGAGAAGTTGAGTGATATAGCGGCTAGGGTTTCTTGGAGAAGAAGAGAGAGTAGAGAGGATTTAGGGGCGGTGGGTTAAGAGAAAATGATAGGGTTTGGGCGGGTTTGGTTAATTAAAGAAGGAGAGTGAACGAAGGTCGTTGATCTTGAGAGATCAACGACTGGGATTCAAAAACAAACGGGGCGAGTCAGAAAAACGGGTACCGACCAGGTATTATACAAGGGTCTCCTAGTTTGGGCTTGGGGTTTATTGGGCTAAGGATATTGGGCCAATTTGGTTCAAAAATTAGTTTAAATTTAGGCTATTATTTAAATACACGAAAATAATTTATAAAAATACTTGACAAATAAGTAAAAATATTATTTATACACTGAAATGCTTAAAAATAATAACTTTGTATTATAAAATATAAAATGCTATTTTGACACAAATAATATAAATAAAGAGCATTTCTGTACAGATATAGGCTATTACTTCAAATATTACGCAAATAACTTAAAAATATTAATGTAATTACATAAAATGAAGTAAAATATTTGAAACATGTATTATAGGTGCAAAACTAATAACTTTAAGTCGTTAAGTCATCAAACAATAATTTGAAGGAGTAATTAATAAATATTCAAGCAATTTAAATACAGAAAAATTAATTTTAAAGCTCTAAAAATTATAGGAAATTATAGAAAAATGATTGTATAGATTTATAAACTAAATGATGATGTAAAAAATGATGTTTGAAAGTATATATATTTTTGAGAAAATATGAGGGCAAAATTGGGTCAGCCGTGAATTACCATTAATATCAATCAAACAGTTACAAACTAAAGAGCACGTCCTCACAAGAAACTATGAGTAATGGCCTCAACATATCTGAACTATACAGCTATTGCCTGCAAAACACCTCTGCATTTCCGTGCTTTCCTTGGGTTCCTACTTACTTCCAGCCTATCTATTACTTATATTTTAATTTGTACAACTGTAACCTCAGTATTTACATTAGTTCCTCTAAAAAGTTTGAAACAATAGATTGTCACATGTCAAAAGTGAAGGAATGGTGGAGCAACTGAAGAAGAAGAAGAAGAAGAAGAAGAATAAGAAGAAGAAGAAGAAGAAGAAGAAGAAGAAGAAGAAGTATATTTTGATGCCTCAAAGTTCAATAGAACCTGATGGAGGAAAAGGAGTGAGTTGAGACCCACATCGAAAGTGAAAGAGTAAGCCAGAACTTGTTATGACATATAAAATGGTAGATGCGAAGAGCAGTGAAACTCACGCAGCCATGCAGTGAGCACAAAGTGAACTATTCTTTTGCCTTTTACTAAAGAATACCGTGTGCGCGCTGTATTCAGTGGCATACGCCTATTTTTAGAGGGGTTCTCTTCTTTGAGTTCCCCCTACAATTCTAGTTTCAACCTTTAATGAGTTGTTTGATAGACATACTAGCTGAAGAACCAAGTGTGAATGATTTGGGGCTCTTCCTAAATTAATTTCTCAGAATGGAAATGAACATCACTTATCAAACTGAACTTTACTTTTGGAAACTGGATGTTATACAATCTGAGAAGAAATGTGCTATCCTCTTTAGAGACCTATGGATAAGATCGATCCTTTTTGTTTTGGTAACTATGAATTAACTCAGAAAGTAAAATATTGGATTACCCAGCAGCAGGGGTGCACATTATTTTCTCCCAGTAAGTTCAAGAAAACGTTTTTGTCATTCTTGCTAACTTCAGGTTCTAAACAGCACCCTTAATCCAAAAGATGGTTTTTGGTATTATACTTTTAAGAGATTCGAAAAAATCTATTTATTATCTATCAGGCGTGCTATAAATAAAAAACGAAACAATAGCAAGGGGAAAACAAGTAGAAAGTGGATGGCTCACTCTTGCTTTCCTTACCAAATAAGGGAAAAGAAAAGCAAAAAGTGTGATGAGTATGATGTAATGTCCCTACGAGTGGAATTTGTGGCTCGATGAGCGGTGGAATGGATTTGTGATNCTTCTTTGAGTTCCCCCTACAATTCTAGTTTCAACCTTTAATGAGTTGTTTGATAGACATACTAGCTGAAGAACCAAGTGTGAATGATTTGGGGCTCTTCCTAATTTAATTTCTCAGAATGGAAATGAACATCACTTATCAAACTGAACTTTACTTTTGGAAACTGGATGTTATACAATCTGAGAAGAAATGTGCTATCCTCTTTAGAGACCTATGGTTAAGATCGATCCTTTTTGTTCTAGTAACTATGAATTAACTCAGAAAGCAAAATATTGGATTACCCAGCAGCAGGGGTGCACATTATTTTCTCCCAGTAAGTTCAATCAAACGTTTTTGTTATTCTTGCTAACTTCAGGTTCTAAATAGCACCCTTAATCCAAAAGATGGTTTTTGGTATTATACTTTTAAGAGATTCAAAAGAAAATTGTTTATTATCTATCAGGCGTGGTATAAATAAAAAACGAAACGAAAGCAAGGGGAAAACAAGTAGAAAGTGGATGGCTCACTCTTGCTTTCCTTACCAAATAAGGGAAAAGAAAAGCAAAAAGTGTGATGAGTATGATGTAATGTCCCTACGAGTGGAATTTGTGGCTCGATGAGCGGTGGAATGGATTTGTGATGAGTATGATGTAACTACGGGATGTGTTAAGACGATTTGAATATGATGAGAAGTGTTTCCTTGTAATGTAAAGGAAAGACCATTGGGTGCTTGATTTTTATTTTGATGTGACTTACAGTTTCGAGTGTGAATATTTTGAAGGATCTTTCATGTTGTTAAATTTTGGGACAAATTAAATTCTCATGTCTTGTTAATGAGTTTGGACATGGAAATATTAAGTAATTGCATAGTAATTGTGACTGCGAAAGGGTATAACAAGATGCCAATTTGAGGCTAAGCAGGTGGGTTATCCTCTGCGGAGTAATCTACATAGGTATGTTCCTTATAATGTGAGTGGAGAGTTTCTTTTCTGCCAGTGGGGCATATGTGTTAAGATTTGAATTTGAATCTGGTTGAGAGAGTTGACTTGACTGTCAAGAGAATAAATGCGAGATTAGAGGATGATCGAGGTATTTTATGGTTGGTGTTAAATGAGCTTGAGACGAATTTTCATTGACTTGACTGCAGTATTATGGCAGCAATAGAGTATAGGTATTGTGAGTTATCGAATGTTTTGATTTATGGCTTTGAGCCAAGTGGGGGAGTCTGCTATTGACAATTTAATTCATGGCTATGTGTCAAATATTTGTTTTGGTCTGAGGTTTACTTGGGAATCAGTAATGACTTGCAGATGTGGAGTTCGAGAATAACTGGAGTAAGGAAATTTCTGGATACGGGTTATATTGCGCTTTATGAGTATATGAAAATCGTGGGATGTGTGAGTTGTTATTTGTGAATGATGTAGTGCCCACGGAGTATGAATTTGATCGGTAGTATTAAAGTAAAGTTACTTCTTTGAGTGTTGTTGTGCTAATGGGGCACATGTCTCTTGGCCCATTTGGGCGGTGTAACTTGGATTTGAACAAAGGGGGAGACTCTCGAGAAAGTTCCAATAGGTTCGAGGTTTATATATAGCAATTGAGAATTTCTCCGGACTTATGTATGGATAAAATCTGAGATTTGCATTTAATGGCGCCTGGACTTGCGGAAATTCTGTATGACTAGGGACTCTACATTTCATATAAGAAAGGAAAGGGGAACAATTTTAAATTTACATAAGGTCTTTCAGAGTGGATGTCTCGTTTATGGTGCTTTTGGGGTACTTAAGAAGAATACATTGACTTATGGGCCTTAGGGCAGTGCGATTGTATGTTAGGGTGTCTTATAGTGAGTTGTGGTTAAAGATCGTGGTGTTTTAGCAAGGAGAAGTATCAATCTGAAGACAAATTCGGAAGGGACTCGGAGAAATAGGACAACTGGGTAGTAGACTGGACCAGTATGGTAATGGTAGGATCGGATATTTGGGTAATTACGATGTGGTAAGACTTTACAAATATTTTGGTAGCAATATTCTTGGGTTTGGTGACCTGCGTGGCTTGGTTGAGTTAGAGAAATTCAGTTCTGATGGCTTGATTATGTGTAAATGGATTCTAAAGTATTCTTCATGGTTTCTACCATAGTTTGAGCCGGATACTTTTCTACCGATGTGGGAAACGTGTTGTGTATTGTGATTTTCTCCTGGAAAGAAGCAAGAGAAAGGTTTCTAACTAATACGGTATGTAAATTGTTTGTGACTCAAAGTTGATAATGAGATTCTTGTACTTGTCACATGATGGCATGCTAGATGCAGTGTGTTGTACGGGATTAAAATCTACATATACGAGGTGGTAGTTCAATCTTGAAGGGACAACATGGTCAACTTCAGATATTTAGATGAATGTTATAACTGCTCGATAATCCCTGAGAAGGGTGCACATTTCAAAAGGCGCATTGTGTTTCGATGTCATTGGTATTGCGGTATACATCTGGTTGATAGACTGCTGATATTCAAATTATTGCTATGCGGCACGGAAGAATTATGAAAATATTCCGAGTGGGATGATCGTGCATTAAGGATGTGATAGTTATTCGGGCGGTGGAGATTGGATCAGAAATGATGATTCGTGTGTTCTAGGAATTTGAAGACTGAGAGTTTTCAGGAGCATATTGTTTCATGGTTGTGGACTGTGAAGTAGTGGCCGAAGCCAGCCAGATGATAGTATGTATTATGATTTCAGTTATTGTGGATTTTTGGAGGGTTCTTTATCTATTTGTGGGTCCATTGGTAGGCCCAATTAGGATGTGTATTCTACACCGAGTCGGATTGGTTGGCTCCATACTGCTATTGTTGAGGGATGTGCCATTCGGTTGATGTTGAGATTATTCGTGTTCTAAAATGATCTGTGAGTTACTCTTTTATGCTACGAGGAGTTGTGATTCATTGGTTATGCACAGATGGTGCAGTTCTATTAGGGGCCTTATGACGGAATTTGAGCGAGATGAGTATTTGGGTATTGCATGATTGATTGCGTATTGGTTATGTTCTTTCAGGTTTTGTGTGACATTGTGTCATTTGCTTCTCCGTGGTTATTGATTTTGAGCAGGGTTGCTCGAGGTATATAATATGGGCTAGCATCTGGATGGGGTCACGCATTGCAGCGGAGTTATGTTAAGGTATGATCCTTGTGTTAAAATCGTGTGATGGTTCTACAGTGTGTGATGGATTTTTTTTAAGCATTTCGTTGTGGTGATGCTTGTTAATTTGGTAGGCAATTCTCTCATTTGAGTCATTTTCCATGACTGAGTACATTTGAATTGTTACGTATTGGCACACGGATAGTACGGTTGTGGCTCGGAGTTATATTGGTGTGGCATGCTATGGGGTAGTTGGGTTTAATAATGTAAGGTCATTGGACTTAGAATGGGTAGTATTGGGTTCGATTACGGTATATTCGGGAGGATAATATTGAACGTCGACTTAGAAAGTGATTATGGTTCTGGTTGGGGCGAGAGAGCTCCATGACTTGTGGATCTGATAAGGGGTAACGAGATTTTGCGTGTTCTTTTATTATCAACAGTGTACAAAGATTTTGGGATGATGTTTGGTTCGATATGAGTTTAATACTAGTATTTGGTTGGTTTTGGAGTAGTCACTATGATCAGGAATGGTGCTACGGGCTTGCGAGTTGTGTAATATGTTAGGTGATTATATCCGTGGTTATAGTTATAGCTCGATGCAGCTTGTTCAAACTTATACAGTGTGTAACTATGAGATTCGGGTCTTGTAAGAAATTCTGAAGGTTGGGAATTGAATTCTAAGGTTTTTGGGCTAAGATTAAATTAAGGATTTTCAGTTGTATTGTATTGTCAGGCCTATATGGAATAGGGTGACTTGGGATCACCCCCGGGTACGTGCGTGGTAAGATAGAATAGGGATGTGAGGGCTTGGAAACAACTCTTGGCACGTTCGAGGACGAACGTATGTTTAAGTTGGGGAGAATGTAAGGACCCGATCGGTCGTTTTGAGTATTACCGTCCCGTTCCCCCATTTACTGCTCTATTTTTAATTTATAAATATATTATGACCTATCAGATTAGTTAGTTCGGGTCCGGAGATATTTCGAAATGCATTGATACACTTAGTCTCATAATAGAAAGCTTAAGTTGGAAAAGTCGACCGGATGTCGACTTATGTGTAAACGACTTCGGATTTGAATTCTGATAATTCCAGTTGCTCCGTATGGCAATTTTGGACTTAGGAGCGTTTTCGGAAAATTATTTGGAGGTCCGTAGTGGAATTAGGCTTGAAATGGCAAAAGTTGAATTTTGGGAAGTTTGACCGAGGGGTTGACTTTTTGATATCGGTGTCGGAATTCGATTTTGAAAAATTAAAATAGGTCCGTAATGTGAAATGTGACTTGTATGCAAAATTTAAAGTCATTCCGGATTGATTTGATGTGTTTCGACACAAGATATAGAATTTGAAAGTTCAAAGTTCATAGATTTTGATGTGAGGTGCGATTCGTCGTTTTGATGTTGTTTGATGTGATTTGAGGCCTCGAGTAGGTCCGTGTTAGTGTATTTGGTTGATATCTCGGGGGCCTCGGGTGAGTTTCGGACAAGGTTCGGATCAATTTCGTTTCATATTGCATTGTTGAAGGCTGCTGGCTCTGGTGTTTCCGCATCTGCGAAAGAATGAACGCATATGCGAGACTGCAGATGCGGACAGTTGGTCGCATAAGCGAAGGAAGGCTGGGCTAGAATTGATCGCAAAAGCAGGAAATTGGGCTCATCTGCGGCCCCGCAGAAGCGAAGGTCTTGGGTGCAGAAGCGAGTTTTTGCACAGGTGCGGCATTGTTCCCGCAGGAGCAGTTGTGCAGGAGCGAGCCCAGGCTCCGCAGGTGCGAAAAGCCTGGGCAGAACCCTTTAAGTTCGGGGTTTCGCTATTTTTCACCATTTTCGAATTTTGGAGCTCGGTTTGGGCGATTATGGAGAGAAATTTTTCCACACAACTTTGGGTAAGTGTTCTTGACTCCCTTGTGATTATATTCCATGAATTAATCTTCGTTTTCGGTGTTAGAATATTGATTTTTCGAGAGAAATCAGAGTAATTTTCTACAATTTCATAAAATAATTTTTTAAGATTTGAACTCCGATTTGGAGTCGGAATTGAGTGAAATTTGTATGGTTGAATTTGTAATTGGATGGGCTATCGTATTTTGTGAGTTTCGTCAGATTCCGAGATATGGGCCCCACAGGCAATTTTTGGAGTGTAATTTTGGATTTTGTGGGAAAATATTAGTATTTTGATATGGAATTAATTCCTATAAATTGTGTGGACTGAATCAAATTTATTGTGGCTAGATTCGAGCCATTCAGAAGTTGATACGCACTGAATGGAATTTTAGAAGCAATTTTTAGCTTGCTCGATATTGGATTCGGCTTGTTCGAGGTGAGTAACTCTTCTAATCTTGGAGCTGAGGGTATGAACCTTGATTATACGTGTTATGTATTTGGTGTTGAGGTGACATACATGCTAGGTGATGGGCGTGTGGGCATGCACCGTGTGAACTGTGTAGTTATTTGAACTTGTCTGAAATCAGGAAATCTCTACGTACTAGAGTTATCAAAATGTGATTCATGCTATAAACTATGTTTAGACTACATGTCTATCCTGTTGGGACCCACCGAGGTCATTTCTGCTATTAAGTTATATGTTTTCATTGCATTATATACTCAATCATACTCAGTCATACGCATTCACATGCATATCATATCTCAGTCTCTGTTGTTTTTATTGATACATTATGTTATCATTTTCGGGTTAGTTTCATGACATTGTGAGTACATGAGAGAGAGACTGGAGAGATTGATGACTGAGTGAGGCTGAGGGCCTGATTGATTCGGATATTGATACTGATTTATGATAGCGCTTGGGCTGAAGGATCCCCTCCGGAGTCTGTACACACCCCCAGTGAGCGCGGATGATATTATTGAGGGATGGATTTCCCTGGACATGGATTTGTCCTAAGTACTTGATACCTGGAGATGGATTTCTCCACAGGGTTGGATTGCCCTTTTTCCTCGGTACTGGGCGACTTATAGTCAGTGTTGTATATGTTCTGGGATGGATTTCCCTGGGCCGTATGGGCCATATACAGTACCGATTGGTTGAGCATGATGAGTGAAAAGTGTGAGACAGTGAGATTGAGTACTGTGAGAGTGTGAGTACATAATTTATCTTTGAGATACACGGCATTGGAATGCACAGATGACATACAGGCATAGAGATGCATTTTTCTCATGTTGTATGGTATCACGTCATTCATGAATTTTTACACACATTGATATGTGGGCATAGAGAGGTATTTCATACTTGCTATCTGGAAAGAAAACGAAACATCTAATTTATTGTGGAAAGGATTTTTGAAAGAATTTACGGTTTTCAAATTATCTCATATTTTATGACGATTTCGGTAAAGGATTTAAGTTTTCACTGATATTCTTGAAAAGTGGAACTATTTTCGGAAATCTGTGAAAAAGCTAAGCATATTTATCGCTGAGTTACTTTCTTATTTATATGCTCTACGTTGTTATGAACTACTATTGGTTATTGGTGTTGGACCGGACCTATGTTCCAGCTCATCACTGCTTTCAACCTAAGGTTAGGTTTGTTACTTACTCAGTACATAGGGTCGATTGTACTGATACTACACTTTTGCACATTACATGCAGATATTGGCTGATGTTGTTGCTGTGCGCGATGGTTGCCGGATTTGAAGATATACCTGCATTCCTATTGTAGCTGCCTCTTGTTCATGGTAGCCTTAGATTAATAAAAACTCTATTTATGTACTTTTCAAACAGAAGATGTATTTACTTCATATCAGTTTTGTAAATTCTATTCTTAGAAGCTCATGATTTGTACTACCAGTTCTTGGGGAATATATAAGATTCAGATAATTCCTTTGTTTAATTGTCTTATTAAAAAGTTAATTGAAATTGAATAGTTATTATTTGGCTTACTTAGCGGGTTGGGTTAGGTGCCATCACGACTAGTGGAATTTAGGTCGTGACAAGAAAATAGATGGCTCACTCTTGCTTTCCTTACCACATAAGGGAAAAGAAAAGCACAAAGTCCCTCATCGACTGACACAAAGAAAACTGAGCATCAGGAGGTGTATAAAAGCATGACAAGGAGCAACAGTGAAACATACTTACCTGGATGGGGTAAATGGGAGATCAATAAGACCCATGGCCTAGGTTGGTGATTTCCATTGCACTTTGGAGGGGTGCCTGCCTAAGGTCGGTCTAAGTAGTCGAGCCTACGTCATAATTTGTGACAATGGGGGCCTGCGTTTGCGCGGCCCCCTACCCAATTCTTAAACAAACTTTTTTTTTTCTCAAGCTACTACTATTATGTTGAATGGCCCAGAGTTAAGCCATCTACGTTTTTTCGCATTGGGCATTACATCGGATTGTCAGCATCTAGGTATTTTGTCCCAAAACCTTCTTATGTGGCATTTCAGTGATCAACTTGTATGCATCTACTACAATAAAGTGAACCACGAACCGAAGAAGGAATGAGGATGGCCAAAGAAATTTAAGCCTTAAAAGTTTTGGCTGAGGGAAATGAAGAGGTGAATCCCACTCGATTAAAACAGGCATCACTGAAGAAGCTGTAATTATGTTTTGTTTTTCTGATATAATGTGAGCAAATATATTACCTCAATTAATTCAATATTTTACTCATTCTAGAAAGTAGAAAGTTTATTTATTCTCGATTCCAGCTTCAGTAAGATACAAGTTAGTATTAGTTAAATGGGCAGTGCTGAATTTNCTTGTGTGCATCTACTACAATAAAGTGAACCACGAACCGAAGAGGGAATGAGGATGGCCAAAGAAATTTAAGCCTTAAAAGTTTTGGCTGAGGGAAATGAAGAGGTGAATCCCACTCGATAAAAACAGGCATCACTGAAGAAGCTGTAATTATGTTTTATTTTTCTGATATAATGTGAGCAAATATATTACCTCAATTAATTCATTATTTTACTCATTCTAGAAAGTAGAAAGTTTATTTATTCACGATTCCAGCTTCAGTAAGATAAAAGTTAGTATTAGTTAAATGGGCAGTGCTGAATTTTTTGTAACATTTCAAAAATAAGAGTACTTTTCCCCTGAATAAGAGAGTATTGGATATGATGTCTAATTTCACACAATTCTACTTGGGGATGGGGAATTATAGTAAATCTATCTGCTCCAAATTGTGATGTTCTAACAAAAAAAAGTCAGAACTCATACTGAATTATTAGAATGTAATTAGCTACAATCTTAAAATAAAACCATATTTGAGAGACTTGTTATTAATAATGTAACTCAAAAAGGGTTAATAAGTGGCCGAGTATATTCAGATGGTGGAATGCAGTTCCACTGCTTTCAAAATTTGCATATTTCAAATTTTCTGATCAAATAGGACAATACAAAAGCCGTTTACCGTTCAGTTTTTTTTATACTTAGGTTGAGTTTCCACATAGCAAAATGTCGTTCTTCAAGAATTTTGATATCAATAGCGGACATCGGGTAAAATAAATGGTTTAGTTGACTGTTGGGCGATGAAAACCAGCATTGATTTGAAATAAGATAATTTTAGCACTCACTATTTACATAGGTAAGAAGACACTATGACATCCATCACGATCACATTCTACCATTGATTGTGGCCAGGATTTGGCTAGAAATTCTGACGATCAGCATAACTTGCTAAAAGTTTGGCGATAGTAATGAGAGGCTTTAAACTCTTGGCACCGTACTTTTTCCAAAAACTTCTGTACCGGGGACAAAAATGTAGTGTCTGACTAGACCATCTGCAACAAAATAGATGAATTGATGATTACGTTGTAACTCAGACAATAAAGTTTTCCCATCATAACTAACATCCTGTCCCAATGTTTTACTCAACTTCTTGTGCACTAAACTCTCCTGGTGGCGAGTTTCCTTATATCCAATGCTTTTGTCTATCAGAACATCCCTAATCTGATAAAGCCCTTCTTTCATGACCTCAAGCTTCTTAACCTCCAAAGTTAATTTTGTCTCTTCACTCAAGTAATTAATAAGGTCGAGAAACATTTCAAGAGCATCTTCCCACTTGTTAGACGTGGGTGACTCTGCGCCTTTGGCAGGTGCGAGGCACATCCATGAAGTGGATTCAGGGTCATAAGAAGTGGCACTTT
>AWOL01S0082534.1:24971-48008 GCA_000715115.1 Nicotiana otophora | reverse complement strand
CTACTTAAGTATCAACCATGCGCACCTGTGGTCCCCTCTCTGCACCTATAGGACCGCTTCTGCAATCCAACGTCCGCATATGCGGACTCCCACGCCTCCATCTAGGTTTGCTTCTGCACTCACTCGTCTGTATCTGTGGGCTCGCAGATGCGTAATGCCCTCGCACCTGCGCTCTTTCCCAGCTCCAGCCTAGCTCGCTTCTGCGCTCACCAGGCCACTTCTACGGCCTCGCACGTATGGCTAATCCCTCGCAGGTGCGATTGCACCAGAACTCCAAAACTTCAGCAATTTTTCAAAGTCCAAAAATGATCCGTCAACAATCCAAAACACATCCGAGGCCCCCGAAACCCCATCCAAACATAACAACAAGTCCTAAAACATAATACGAACCTGCTCAAATCCTCAAATCACCTAAAACAACATCAAAACCATGAATCACACCTCAATTCAAGCCTAATGAAACTAATGAACTTTCAAATTCCAAAACGCATGTTGAACCATATTAAATCAACTCTGAATGACCTCAAATTTTACATGTGAGTCTGAAATGACACAACGGGCCTATTCCAACATCTGGAACCAAAATCTAAACCTGATATTAACAAAGTCAACTCCTGATCAAACCTCTCAACCTTCCAAATTTGTAACTTTCCAACTTTCGCCAAAAAAACACCAAATCAACCTACGGACCTCCAAATCAACATTCGGGCATACGCCTAAGTCCAAAATCACCATATGAAGCTACTGGAATCATCAAAACACCATTATGGAGTCGTCTATACAAAAGTCAAACTCCGGTCAATCCTTTCAACCTAAGCTTCCAACATTAGGACTAATTATCCTAATTCACTCTAAGACCTTCCCAAAACCAATCCAACCACCCCGGCAAGTCACATAGCTACAAATAGACATAGAATAGGTAATAAATAGGAAAACGGGACTATAATACACAAAATGACCGGCCGGGTCATTATATTCTCCCCCTCTTAAACAAACATTCGTCCTCGAACGGGTCTAGAATCATACCTAAAGTCTCAAAAAGGTGAGGATATCTGCTCCGCATCTCCTACTCGGTCTCCCAAGTAGCCTCCTCGACCAACTGACCTCTCTAATGAACTTTCAGTGATGCTATATTCTTCAACCTCAACTTTCAAACTTGCCAATCTAAGATAGCCACTGGCTCCACATCATAAGTCAAATCCCCATCTAACTGCACTGTGTTGAAGTCCAAAACATGTGACGGATCACCATAATACTTCCGGAGCATCAAAACATAAAATAATGGGTGAACTCCCGATAGACTGGGTGGCAAGGCAAGTCTGTAGGCTACCTCTCCAATTCTCTCGAGCACCTCAAAAGGGCCAATATACTGAGCGCTCAACTTACCCTTCTTCCCGAACCTTATCACACCCTCCATGGGCAAAACTCTAAGTAGAACCTTCTTACCCACCATGTAAGATATATCTCGGACCTTTCGGTCTGCATAACTCTTCTGTCTGGACTGAGATGTACGAAGTCACTCCTAAATCACCTTAACCTTCTCCATAGCATCACAGGCCAAATTAGTGCTCAACAATCTAGCCTCTCCAGGCTCAAACCAACTAATCGGCAAACTACATCGCCTCTCATATAAGGCCTCATACGGAGCCATTTGGATGCTCGTCTGGTAGGTGTTGTTATTGGCAAACTCTGTGAGCAGAATAAACTGATCCCATGAACCTCCAAAATCCATAACACGTGCACGTAACATATTTCTTCAAAATTTGAATAGTGCGATTGGACTGCCCGTCCATCTAGGATGGAATGTTGTACTCATCTCTACCCGCGTTCCCAAATCTCGCTGCACCGCTCTCCAAAACTGCGATATGAATTGAGTGCCTCGATCAGAAATGATGGAAATGGGCATGTCATGCAAGCAGATAATCTCCCGGATGTAAATTTGAGCTAACTGCTCTGAAGAATAGGAAATCATCACCGGCATAAAATGTGCGGACTTAGTCAACCGGCCCATAATTACCCATACTGCGTCATATTTCTTCAAGGTCCATGGTAATCCAACCACAGAATCCATAGTAATATGTTCCCACTTCCACTCCGGTATGTCCAATCTCTGCGTCAACCCTCCCAGTTTCTGATGCTCGTACTATACCTGTTGACAATTCAAACACTAAGAGACATAAGCAACAATATCTTTCTTCATTCTCCACCATCAATAGTGTTATTTTAAGTCACGGTACATCTTCGTGACACCTGGGTGAATGGAATAGCGCGAGCTGTGAGCCTCCTCAAGGATCAAATCTCTCAACCCATCAACATCTGGAACACAAATCCGGCCTTAAAGCTGCATAACACCATCATCACCAATCACAACCTCCTTAGCACCACCCCGTTATACCGTGTCCTTCAACACCAACAAGTGAGGATCATCAAACTGGTGAGCCTTGATATGCTCCAACAACGATGACTGTGCAACAACGCAAGCAAGAACCTGGCTAGGATCTTAAACATCCAATCTCACAAACTAATTGGCCAAAGCCTGAATATCTATGGCTAGTGGCCTCTCTGCTACCAGTAAATATGCCAAATTGCCCATGCTCTCAGTCTTCCTACTCAATGCATCGACCACTATATTGGCCTTCCCCAGATGATATAATATGGTGATATCGTAGTCTTTCAGCAACTCTAACTATTTCTGCTGCCGCAAATTAAGGTCCTTCTGCTTGAACATGTACTGGAGACTCTGAAGGTCGGTATAGAGCTCACATAGAACGTCGTACAGATAGTGCCTCCAAATCTTCAGCGCGTGAACAATGGTTTCCAACTCTAAATCATGCACATGGTAATTCTTCTCATGAACCTTCAACTACCGGGATGCATAGGCAATCACCCTACCCTCCTGCATCATCATCGTGCCAAGCACAATATGCGATGTATCACAATACACGGTGTAAGATCCTGAACCTGTAGGCAACACCAATATTGGTGTTGTAGTCAATGCAGTCTTGAGTTTCTGAAAGCTCCCCTCACACTCATCGGACCATCTGAAAGTTGCACCCTTCTGGGTCAGTTTAGTTAAAGGTGCAGCAATGGAAAAGAAACACTCCACAAAACTGCGATAATATCTAGCCAAACTAAGGAAACTCCGGATCTCAGTAGCAGAAGACAATCTGGGTCAACTCTGGACTGCCTCAATCTTCTTTGGATCTACTTTGATCCCCTTACTGGACACCACGGGCCCCAAAAATGCCACTAAATCAAGCCAAAATATTTAACATATAACTTCTTCTCCCTCAAAGTCTGGAGTACGATCCTCAGATAATGCTCATGATCTTCTTGGTTGCATGAGTACACCAATATATCATCAATGAATACTATGACAAAAGAATCAAGATATGGTTGGAACACGCTATTCATCAAGTGCATAAAGGCTACTGGGGCATTAGTCAACCCAAAAGACATCACCAGAAACTCATAGTGACCATAGCAGGTCCTGAATGTCGTCTTCAGAATATCTAAATCCCAGATCTTCAATTGATGATACCCCAACCTCAAATCAATCTTCGAGAACACTCTAGCACCCTGAATCTGATCAAATAAGTCATCAATGCGTAGTACTGGGTACTTGTTCTTAATAGTATCCTTGTTCAACTGCCTATATTCAATACACATCCTCATAGTACCATCCTTCTTATTCACAAATAGAACTAGTGCACCCCAAGGTGACACACTAGGCCAGATAAAGTCCTTATCATGGAGCTCCTGCAACTTTTCCTTTAACTCCTTCAACTCTATAGGTGCCATGCAATACGGTGAAATAGAGATGGGTTGACTGCCCAGTACCAAGTCAATACCAAAATCAATGTCCCTATCGGGTGGCATGCCCGGCATATCTGTTGGAAATACATTTGGAAAATCTCTCACTACCGGAACTGACTCAACGGAAGGATTATTGGCACTAACATCCCTCATGAAGGTAAAATATGACAAACATCCCTTCTCAATCATCCGTTGAGACTTCAAATGTGAAATCACTCTACTAGGAACATAATCCAGGGAGTCTCTCCACTCTAACCTCATCACCCCTGGCATCGCCAACGTCACGGTATTAACGTGACAATCAAGGATGACACATAACTAAGGAATCACGAGGCATATCCAAATAACGAGCAAAGTATGATTACACATATGAATAAGTGGAACCAGGTCAAATAATATTGAAGCATCTTTGTGGAACACTGAAACAATACGTGTTCTCAATGCGTCAGAAGCAACTGCCTCTGGCCTGGCAGGAAAATCATAGCATCAAGACTGACCTCCACCTGTCGAACCTCCCCCTCTAGGGTGACCTCAACCCATATGACCTCCACCTTGAGCTGGCTGAGCAGGTGGTGTCGCAACTAGTGCAGGGGTCATAGTCTGGCCTCCCTACTGCACTGAACCTCTATAATGACGGGGGTAATACTTCCTCACATGCCCCAACTCTCCATAGTCATAGAAACCTTAAACAGGGAATGACTATGGGCCTGAATCGGACCCTAAGAACTAGAATAACCACTTAAAAAACCCGGTACTAGAGAACCCTGAACGAATGGAGCACGGTACGAGCTCTGAGTGGGAGTGCACTGAAAGATGACTGAATAGGATGAGTGTTGTAAGAACCGTGGCTAGCGGAAGAACCATGAGGAACCTGACAATTCATATGAGCGGGCCTAAAAGAACGACCTCGGTTGTGATGTGACTGGCCTCCAGTTAAGGTACCACTAAAACTACTTAATCCACTGGGCCTATTCCCCTCTCACTCCTCGTGCTCAAACCTGCGAACCTGCTCCAAGCGCCTAGTAATCTCGACCAACTGGTCAAATCTAGCATCTGTCTCGGCCTCTCAATCCAAACTGTAACATAGACCATAGTTGAGGCCATCAATGAAACTCTTGATCCTCTCTCTCTCTCTATGGGAACTAACCATATAGAATGACGGGCCAAATCTTTGAATCTCATCTCATAATGAGGCACGGTCATATCTCCTTAGCGTAGCTGCTCAAACGCCTTACGCAACTCCTCTCTACGAGTCTGTGGACAATTTTCTCTAAGAAGAGAACTGAGAACTCATACCACATGAGTGGTGTTGCGCCAGCTGGCTTGCCTAACTCATAATCTCGCCACCATCTGTAGGCAGCCCTTGTCAGCTAAAAGGTAGTGAAAGAAACTCCATTGACATCCACAATACCTGCAGTACAAAGAATCTAATGACACCGACCCAGAAAATTTTAAGCATCCTCCGACTTGGCTCCACTAAACTCGGGTGGATCCAGCTTCCTAAATTGCTCCCACCACCTCTACTCTGCATCAGTCATAGGTGGACCAAGCTCAGCTCGAGCAGCAATAACTAGCTGAACTAATAACACCCCCGGTGTCTGATGACCCTGAGCTAGCTGCTCTGGAGTACGGGCGATGGGAGTCTAGGCTCTTCCCCCAGCCTGTGAGGTAGCTGGTGCAACTGGCATCGAAACTGCCTGAGCCAATCCTGTACACACACTCAGAATCTGAGCCAAAGCCTCTTGAAGACCAGGTATCATAATAGGCACCACCGTCGTCTGAGCTGGTCCTACCGGCTCAACAATATCCGGTATCTGCTCCTCCAGTGGAGCAACTGGTGGCTCCACAGGTGCTATCCTTACTACAGTGCAAGCCCCAACTCGGCCTCTACCTCCGCCCTGGCCTCTTGCGGCCCTGACTGGTGGTACTGGTGCCTGATCAGCTAATCGTGTCCTCACCATCTATGAGAGAATAGAAGAATAGAGGTTTAGACTTTGGAATTAACAAATATGCACGATAGGAATGCAAGAAAGTGAAGTTTCCTAATAGTTTGGTAGCCTCTCGAAGATAAGTACAGACGTCTCTGTACTGATCCGCAAGACTCTATTAAAATTGATCATGACTCGTGAGACCTAAGCAACCTAGTGCTCTGATACCACCTTGTCACGACCCAACTCCTACCGGATCCACGACGATGCCTAACACTACTTGCTACGCAAGCCAACAGTCACACAATAATAATTAATTTGAATAAAAATGGTTTAATAAACTCAACAGCGGAAATATCCTGAAATAACTGACGAAAACAACACAATATTGCAGCAACCATCCCAAAGATCTGGTGTCAACAAGCACATGAGAACTATTGAATATTAAAATACAAAGCCAAATCCTCAATACAACTGTCTGAATAGTAGAGTAGTAACAATGGAAAGAAATGAAAGAGAACTTCAAGGTCTGCAGACGACATAGTAGCTACCTCGTAGTCTCCCAAAAGCTGGTAGCAACAGAACTCTAGAAATTAACTTGTCTGAAAATACATGGATCTGCATACGAAGTGCAGAGTGTAGTATGAGTACAACCGACCCTATGTACTTAATAAGTAACAAGTCTAACCATGGGCTAAAAGTAGTGACAACTCAGAAGAAACAGTCAGAGACCAATATCAATAACCAGTAACAGCTCAGATTGTAAAGAAACAATATAAGCAAATAACTCAATGATATCATATTTAGCTCATTCACATTTTAGAAATTTAGACATGATTTCCAAGTATAATAGTTAAATCCCAACACGGATAAAATATTTCATTTACCAGTTAGCATGAAGAAAGTGCATCTCTATGCTTACATGTCAAATATACATGTCAAATCAACAATATCATAGGGAAACCATCAAGAACAACCACACAGCAATACTTAGCATTGTACGGGTGCCTAGCATAAATGCCCATCATCAAAGCACGTATATAAAACAATGTACTTGCGCCCACTGCTAGCATGTCAGACTCTGGAGGGGCGGATCCTGCCCAAGCGCTAATCATAATCACATAGCCCAAATAGTGGGGCTTGGTGCACGAATCACCCTAAATTAATAATACTTATCCCAATATGAGCATGGCGTATGCGTCACCTCAACATCAATAACGAATCGTCTCTATAGCCCAAGCTCAGTCATCAACTATGCAAGTCTCAGATAGTCACGTCTCACAATACTCAGTTCAATAGTGTTAGACATATGAGGCATCAACAAGATGTGAGGAATCAAGTGAGAAAGTACTGAGACAGAGATATCGTACACGAATATAGCATCATGACTGAGAGTATGTGTGCAATTAAGGCAAATAGCTCAGAAACAGCAAGTATATCCCTATCCTATCTCAAACAATTAGCACATAGTCTAAACATTATTTCTAACATGAATCAGAACTCAAATTTTCATATAGGTTTAGAAAATATGAATATAACGTCGCATGATGGCAAAACAAATCCCATAATAGTCTAAAGGCCACCTCAAATCATGAATACACAGGCGGACGCCCACACGCCTGTCACCTAGCGTGTACGTCACATCAATATCTCTCACATAACATAGTTCCTTGGGTTAAATACCCTGAATTCCAAGTTTAGATATGTTACTTAACTTAAAATGCGCAAATCAATACTCCAAAAAGCCGTTGCCATGCGAATCATCCTTCGAGCGACTCGAATCTAGCCAAAGCAACTTAATATCATCATTAAGAGCCATAGGAAACAATCCCACATAATAAAGCTAAGGTCTTTAATCAAAATCAAAAGTCAACCTAAAACGCCAATCCTAAACTCGCACCTCGGAACCCGGTCAAACTCACAAATTCCGAATACCTATTCAATTACGAGTCAAACTATACTAGTTTCATCCAATTCTAACCACGAGTTGACCCACAAACCGTCAAATCTCACTCTCCAAGAACATAGTCTAAAATCCCCAAATTTCACTTTACATTCACATAAACTAGGTATAATAATTAATGGGTAATCAACATCTATCATCAAAAGTGATCAAATTTTACTTACCTCTTCAATTAGGTTGAAAAGCACTCCAAATATCGCCTTAGACCGAGCTCCAAAACTCACAAAATGAGAAAAACACTCAAAACCTCGAATATATGAAGTCTGCCAGCAAAACTGCATTTGCGGTCCAATTAATTGCACCTGCGATGCCATATTTGCGGTCAAATTCTCGCATTTGCGAGATCTACTTAAGTCCCAACAATGCGCACTTGTGGTCCCCTCTCCGCACCTACGGGACCACTTTTGTGATCCAACGTCTGCATCTGCGGACTCCTAGGCCTCCGTCCAGGTTCGATTCTGTGCTAACTCGTCCATGTCTGCGGGCTCACATATGCGGAATGCCCTATCACCTGCGCTCTTCCCCCGCTTCTGCGATCACTACGCTGCTTCTACGGCCTCACACCTGCGGCCGATCCTCGCAGGTCCGATTACACCAGAACTCCAAAACTTCAACAATCTTCCAAAGTCCAAAAATGATCTGCCAACAATCCAAAATACACCCGAAGACCCCAGGACCCCATCCAAATATACTAGCAAGTCCTAAAATACAAAAGAACCTACTCGAAGACTCAAATCACCAAAAACAACATCAAACCCATGCATCACACCTCAATTCAGGCCTAATGAAACTAATGAACTTTCAACTTTCAAAACTCATATCGAACCATATCAAATCAACTCCGTATATCCTCAAATTTTGCATGTGAGTACCAAATGACACAACGGGCCTGTTTCAACTTCAGAAACAAAAATACGAACCCGATATCAAGAAATTCAACTCCTATCAAATCTCTCAACCTTCCAAACCTTCAACTTTCCCACTTTCGCTAAAAAGTACCAAATCAACCTACGGACCTCCAAATCAACATATGGTCATATTCCTAAGTCCAAAATTACCATACGGAGATATTGGAATCATCAAAATACTATTCTAAAGTCGTCTACACAAAAGTCAAACTCTGGTCAACTCTTTCAACTTAAGCTTCTAACCTTGGGACTAAGTGTCCCAATTCACTCCAAGACTTTTCCAAAACCAATCCAACCACCTCAAAAAGTTACATAACTACAAATGAATAGAGGAGATGTAATAAATAGGGGAATAGGGCTATAATACATAAAACGACCAGCCGGGTCATTGCAGGAGATCAACAAATAGCAAAAGTAGTAACTCACAGCTCTTTCGTAGTAGCCAGCAACCAAAATTTTTAGAACTACACTGACCTGATTTCTTTATAGAAGAGGATATGTGAGAAACCTTGAAAGCAAGGTTCCGTCAACGTTTTCAAAAAAATCCTTCCAAGTGGAGCACTGAACAGTCAAAAATCACAATGCTCACTTCGTTTGCCTGAAAACTTTTCATGTTCTCGAGCAAAGAGCTTGTGGGCATGTAATTTCTGACATACAATTGCTCCTAAAATTTTAATTTATTAATTTAGTTAATTTTTATTTTATTTGGATTTTATGAATTTTTATTCGTTTTGCATTATAATTGCATTCTCACATTTTTAAGTGTATTCTAGTTGCATCTTAAATCACAAAAAATCTGCTTTGTCTTTCAATTATCATTTTAGAACTTTTTAATTGCATATCTAGATATATAATTAGTTAATTGATGAGTTGAATGGATAATTATTTGAATAATTAGATAAATAGGCTAAAAGTGTCAAATGAGGCTATTGAAAATTAGTGCAAAGAGGCTATGCTTAAATGTAAAATGGAGGAGAGTTAGGGTCGATTATTGTTTAAAATCATACTGGGCCTTCTTCATTTGAACTAGTCTTGCAAATGCCAGCCCAGTCCATTCCCCATGCCTGGTCCAACCCCATCTCCAAGACCCGCTCCAAAAGACGTAGCTTCAAATAAAACTATGTTGTTTCATTTGAAATCCCCTTTTAACAAAAGATCAAATAAAAATATGATCTTTACACTCTGCCCCAGTCGCTATCTTCCTCTCAGGGTGGCCGAAAATTATTTTCGCCACCTACCATCACTCAACCATCATCCATCACTGCTCACGGGCCAAACATTTCCTCCACCAGCCGATGACGGCCAAAAAACTCCAAATCGGCACCAATCGAACCCTTTTTCTCTCCTCTACCCCGTCTTCTTAAGATCAAACTTTAATTTTTCTTCTTTCTTCACCAAATCAGACCTCGAAAATCCAAACCCTAACCTACATGTCCTCTTTTGATTTTAAACTCAACCAGAAATCGTATGAGTTTGAAACTTGCACAATTCGACAGATATCAATGAGATCTATCAATTGGTACTAGTTTTAAAATATTTCACGATGACCGATGTTGGTCAACTCGCCATTTACCGGCCAGAACCAATGAAACCCTTTTTTTCCTTTGGTGTTCTGATTCTCAAAAGACATGTTCACATGTAGCATTGGCTGGATTATGAAGTCTAAGCAAAATCTCATGTGAAGATGACCTTTGCTGGCTGGAATTTTATCTTTCTGATTGGCATGGCCCTGAAAAGGTAATCTTCGAACCTTCCATTTTCTTTCCCTCCCATTTCTTTCTATTTTAACTAGTTTTGTCTCTTTTACTTGATAATTGAATTGCATTATAGTTGTATAAAATTGATTAGGGTTTAGTTTTACACATGATTAATTGATAAGCATTATTAATTGTTTGAAGCTTTATTAGATGACTACTTGCAAGTTTTAATTGCTAACTTTTTTTAGTCGGATTATGTAATGACCTAGCCTGATCGTTTTATGTATTTGAGACCCAGTTTTTCGATTTGATATTTTTTGTATGTACGTTTGTTGTTTAATAACTTGTGCGATTATTTGGGTTGGCTTCGGGGAGGTTTGAGAATGATTGGAATACTTAGTTTTATTTTTGGAAGTTTAAATTGTAAGAGTTGACCAAGGTTTGACTTTTGCGTAGACGACCCCAAATTGGTGATTTGATGGTTCTAATATGTTCGTATAATAATTTTAAACTTAGGCGTATGTCCGGATTTGGATTTGGATATTCCTAGGATGTTTTGGCTCTATTTGCCGAAAGTTGGCAATTTGAAGGTTTGGAGAGTTCATAAGTTTAAATCAGGATTTGACTTTGATGATATAAGATTTGGATTGTTGTTCGGTGACTTGGAATACGTTCATTTTGTCATTTGGAAATGGTGTGCAAAGTTTGGACGTAATCCGGATTCGTTAGGCTTGAATCGGATGCTTGATTGGAAGTTTGGAAGTTAATGAACTTAAGAGAAGCTCAACTTGTGTTTTGCTCGTTGATTCTTGGTTTTGATGTTGGTTGTGGTGTTTTGAGAATTTGGACAAGTTTGTATATAGTATTGGGACTTGTTGGCATAATTGGATGGGTCCTGGGGCTCGAGTGTGCTTCGAGGTGGTTTTGGACCATTTGCCTTTGGCTTGGAATTGCTGGTTTTCTGGTGTTTGCCAGTGCTTCACGATCGTGGAGATTTTCTTGCAATCGTGGAGAAGGGGAGCTAGCATACGGGATTTTTCCTATTCTCGATCGCATGGATGGAGCAGTGTTTGCAGAGAGATGGGAGCAAGAGCATCGTGTTCGTGTGTAGGGGGTCGCGTTCGTGATTGAGTGGTGCCAGGCTGAAGGATTGTCTTCGCGTTCGCAGAGCAGCGCACGTGTTCTCGTAGGATTAGCAGGTCAGGCATCGTGTTCGTAAGGGAAGACTTTGCATCCGCGAAGTGGAGTACCCGTTGGGCATATTTTTGGCCTACACGATTGCGAAGGGTGTGTCGTGATCGCGATGCACACCACTGGGCAGAACACTTAAGTTCTAATTTCAGGATGTTAGCCATTCTTTCATATTATTGAACCCTAGACTTGGGAGAGGCGATTTTGGCATGGAGATTTCCACACAAAACTTTGGAGAAAGTGATTTCTATACATTTTTTATATTATTTTAAGAATCCACATGGATTATTAATACCCAAAACATGAAATTTTGAGGGAAATTTGGGGAGTTTTAACTTAAGAGAGTGAAAATTGAGGATTTGAAGGTCGATTTAGACTTGGTTTTGGAATCTAATCACATATTTGGAATCGTGGGGTTATGGGTAGTCGGGATCTACCTCTTGACTCGGGTTTTGACCATGTGGGCCCGAGTTGACGTTTGTTGACTTTTTAGAAATTGAATAAAAAATGAATCTTAATTATTTGGAATTAATTCATATAGCTTTGTCTGATGTTATTGAGTTATTTATTTCTAGATTCGAGCCGTTCAGAGGCCGATTTGCGAGGGAAGGCATTTTTGGAGTATTGAATTAACTTGTTTGAGGTAAGCATCTTGCCTAGGATTGGTTTGAGGCACAAGTTGCTTGGTTTGTTGATGATGGCTACATGTTGAGGGTGATGCACATGCAGGGGAGGAGCATATGTGTGCGCACCGGATTTTATCCATGTTCGGGATAGTCCTTCGACAGTGATATGCCTTGTATTAGATACTATGCTTCTTGATATCATGCTTTGTATGTGTGTACCCCTTCGTGAGCTACTTGAATCATGCTAGTAAGCATATGTAGGTTATTTTCCTGTTTAAACATGATAATTGCTATTTTGTGGAGGAAAGGGATTTTTCTCTCTAGCTTCATGCTCTCGGTGCATATTATGCTATCATGCGCTGACTGTGGATAGCCATGGCTAAAAAGAGGGGGAGACCATGAAAACAATCGCTCGCAATAGTAGGAAGTTTTGTAAGTACTCGAATAATTATTGAAACCATTGAATAAGGAAGTACACAACAAGTAGTGACCCTAATTGGGAACCAATTCCCAACTAGGTCAATTGATTTGGGATTGCAGAATACAAGTACGGTGATATCGAAGAAGCTTAATATGAGTCCAAATAAAGCACTTGAGTTTTCCAGTTCAGCTAAGAGTATTTCTTAGCCAAATGAAAAAACTAGGTCAACGATTTCAATTAAGGAACCACAGGATGCTCCAGTGATTCTATAGGATAAAGACAAGCAGAAAGCTGACCCACCAACTCCGGTGAAAGAAACCCTACCTAAGGCACCATGGACTACTCTATTTGTTGGGAATCGATAAGCTGAAAATGGTATTAACCTATCCTATATCACACCTAAAGTTGTTAATGGCCAATTAGTGGTTAACCTAGATAAAATGAAGGTTGATATTGAAACTAAAAAATGGAGAAAATCACTCATTGTTTATGTAACTGGGGAGACGCCTCACTATAACTACAAGCGTATATATGAAGCTAATATTGGAATGTTGTGGTAAAAGCTAAAACTTATCTGCACGAAGAGGGCTATTACATTGTCAGGTTTCTGAGTATTAAGGACCTGAGGGAAATCTTATATGGGGACCCATTAGGGGTGGGCATAATACCGGCCGAACCGAAAAAACCAATTGAACCGTGAATTTCAGTTTTTCGATTTCGGTTTAATCGGTTATTCGGTCGGTGTGCGGTTTTTAAATTTTAAAATTTTGGTTTTTCAGTGTGGTTTACGTTTTTGGTGTTTCGATTTTCAGTTAAATCGAAAAACCAAAATTTTGGGTATGAGTCCAAAACTTACATTACCCATCTGAAGGCTGAAGCCCAATACCCATCTGAAGCCCACCCAATTTACCCAAACCCTAAGCCTAATTAACCTACAAACTAAAACTTACGTTACTTCCCATTTTCCTTCCTTAGAAATTAGAAATTAGAAATTAGAAATTAGAAATTAGGGTTCCTCCTCTGTCTGCAGTGTTGCCGAGTGCCGACGCCCCTGTGACGCCTTCTTCCTCAGCTCGTCGCTCATCCTTCTTACTCAGGTTAGTGGTTACCTCTTTCTTCTGAGTTTTCCTTCCACTACACTTCTAAGGTACCTCTTCTGTGTCATGTTTTTCAAACGTTCTAATCCATTCAATAAAGACATTAGGGACAACTTAAGCTACATTAGTTTATTCTAGTGTCTTATTCTTGTTCTCTTCAATAATACTTTACAAAGACGACCACATGATGTTAAGTACTACTTAGTTTATTTCTGAACATATTTTCAGACAATACCAGCTCCCTTTTTGTTTCCTATTGTAATTTTCACTCCTATACAGTGTACTGCATTTTTCCAGTCCAAAAACCTTCAACTTATAAATACAAGAGTTATATAGAAAATCTTTCAAAGGAAAGATTATTCAAACTTCGAAGCATATAAAGAACTTCTATATCTCTATCTTTTTTATCTTCTCTGTGTTGATATAAATTTGACAACAATAAAAAGCAGTATGCGTATGGTATTTTAATATACTTGTTATATGATATCACGCAAAGTTTTTATCTTCTCTATGTTATGGTAGTTTAACATTTGTTATAGGATATAACATTTTTTTTGTAGGTCTGACTATGCCTCGTGGTCCTAAATCTAGATTGCCTATTTGGGAACAGTTTGAGCTAGTTGAAGTAAATGAAGAAGCTAGCAAAGCAAAGTGCCTTCATTGTGGTCGAGTTTATAATTGTCATCTGAATTATTATGGCACTTTTGGCTTAGTGAACCATATTAAGAAGTGTCTCATGCCTCATCGAGTGATTCGTATTTAAGACTTAAGTATCCTTTTCTAGACTTACTTTGTGGCTTGTGGCTTGTGATTAGTTTGCTACTGTTTTGTTATTTGGTGATGGTATTTCTAGACTTGTTTTGGACTTTGGTAGCTGCGAGTTTTAGCTAAACTGTGTTTGATGAACTGTGTTTGATAAACTGTGTTTGCTTATCTTCTTGTTTGAAGTATTTAATGGCAAGTCTGAAATCTTTCAGTGGCATATCTGTCTATATTCAGTTACATAAATGGTGTATCTCTTGGTTTGTATTTACATTTTCTGTCTCATAATGCATGCCAAAGAGATTAGTCACTGTTACAGCTTTCTGATTTTCATATGGAAATTGGAAGGGAAAAATTTTTTTTTTGCAATTTTGTTTAGCTATAACTGGACTGCTAGCTAGAGGACGGCCTAAAGATCCATAGTTTACATCGGATATAAAAATCTTGAACCGTTAATAACTTAAAAACTAAACCGAAAATAACCGTACCGGACCTTGAACAAACCGCACCAAACCATAAATACTTTGGTTTGATTTGGTTATTAATATTACAAAATCGAAAACCGATAAATCGAACCGTACTTTCATAATAACCGACCGAACTGACCGACGCCCACCCCTAGGACCCATACACCATAAACAGCAGACCAATTATTATCAAACAATGGACTCTTGATTTTGATTTTAAAGTTGAGTTTCTGAGGGAAAATTCCTTTGTGGGTTAAATTCCCCGAACTTCCTATGAATTGTTGGGGAACTAACTCAATGAGTAGGATGGAAAGTACACTAGGCAATCCATTATTTGCTGATGGATGCACAACCAAGCAGACTAGAGTCTCTTATGCTAGAATCCTCATTGAAGTTAATGTCACAAAGGATCTTCCTAGAGAAATAACTGTGAATGACCCCTCTGCTAGACAATTTCAGCAGGCTGTTGAGTTTGAATGGAAACCTGATTTTTGTACCAAATGCTTAAAAATAGGGCATTAATGTGCCAAAGCACCACATGAGGAGAAGGGAGTCTAGCCACAAAGGAGAAGGAGGCCAAGAATAGTTCCCCACATGGAGGCCAATTAGCCAGCTGATACAATACCCTGCAACAGGTCAAAACGAACAAAAAACTAGCAGTGAAGGAAAAGATACCATAGGAGGAGAATGGGTGCAGGTTAAACCAAAAGGAACCCCACATAATCATAAGCAAATTGACAAGCCTACATCAAGTGGGAATGCAAGCTCAGAACAACAAACAGGTAACATAATCTGGTCAAGCATAGATGCAGCTGTTTCAACAAAGAAAGGGTTTCAAGTGCTAAACGAAGGAGGACATAGAGGAGAAAACCAGAAACCCCCTAATACAGGAGGGGGGCTAAACCATTCTCAATGAATTGAAAACATAAGAGGGATAAATATGAGGTACAAGCAGAAAGAAGTGCAACAATACCTCAAGGAAAATGATATAAAAATAGTTGGACTCTTAGAAACTAGAGTGAAGGAAAATAATGCACAACAGATTGTAAATAAGATTTTTCGTGGGTGAGAAAGGATAAGTAAGTACAGAGAAGCAAGGAAAGGAAGAATATGGGTCTTATGGGATACTAAATCCTACACTATACAAATCTAGCAAGTTCAAGCCAATTTATATATTGTATGATAATAGAAAAACATAATGGAATAGATGGAATACTTACAGTGGTCTATGGTTTCAATATGTCACGGCCCGGAATTTCCACCTTCGGGACCATGATGGCGCCTAATATTTTACTTGCTAGGCAAGCCAACGTTAGAGTAATTCTTTTACCAATTTTAAACACTTTGAACAATTTAACCAATCAGACAGAAATGAAGCTAAAATCAAGTACAAAATAGCATAATAATCCAAAATCTAGTACAACCCGAATCTGGAGTCACAACTACACGAGAGAGGTTCTACATACATAGTCTAAAATAAATACAACTGTCTCAGATGAGATGAACAGTAAATAAGGAAAGAGGAAGGGGACTTCAAGGTCTACGAACACCAGCAGATCTACCTCGATTCTCCAAAAGATAATACGAGCTGATGTACCTCAAGTACAGCTGGGACCAGTACCAAAATTTGCAAAAGAAATGCAAAGTGTAGTATGAGTATAACTGACCCAATGTACTCCGTAAGTGTCGAGCCTAACCTCGATGAGGCAGTGACGAGGTTATGACAGGACACCCATATAACTAAACCTATACAGATAAAAATATACGTACAATATATCAACAATTAAGAATTTAACATGTAAGGCCCCGTACAAATTTTAACCAAAAACTCGGGGTTTCGTGGTGCCAAGATAGATTCCTGCGTTATTATATAAAAATTCTTTGCGGCTAGCTTGCTCACCGCGATTCAGACTTTTTGGATTGAACAGTACCCTACGTACTTAGAGAAAATTTTTTTGCGGAAGAACGCATTTCTGCAGCCCATTATACGACCGCATAATCACTCTGCGGACCGCATAATGGCCGCAGAGTGAAGCAGAAGGTCTGGCCAATTTGAGGTTAGTTTTGCGGTCAATTATGCGACCGCATAATCACTATACGGACCGCATATTGGTCGCATAATTTCTCTTGGGTTTCTGTGGAGGGAGTTCTGTGGTGCATTATGCGACCACAGAACAAGTATGTGAACTGCATACTGGTCACATATCTGGGCCGAACGATTAGGCCCCTGAGGGCCATTTCGCATAACCATTATGCGGTCGCATATGCAACCGCAGACCTGTGTCGGGTCACCCTTTTTCTTATTTTAAAACCCGACCCCCATTCCATTAAAACACCCCTTTAGTCTATTTTGAGCTCATTTTCTGATATTTCTAGAGTGATAGAGAGAGGGTTCAAGAGGGAGGGCATAAGTTTTCATCAAATTAATCTCCAATCATCACTTAAAGCTTTGGAAATATTCAAGTAGAGCACCAAATTCTTCATCCAAAAAGGTAAGACTTCATCACCCCAGCTCTTAATTTCAAACATAGCTATAATGGGGTACCAGTGTGATACTTCATGGGTATGAGGGTTGTTTATCTTGCATGCATGTGTGATAAAGAGTGTGTGGGGAAAGTGAGCTAGAACCATGAACGTTTTCCTAATTCTGGGTTCAATTTGTATATTGCTAAAATAGATTGAGGTTGCTAAGGGTTCCGGATAATTGTAGAATCTAAAGAAGCGCAATTGAGGTATGTATGGCTAACTCAATTCTTCTTAGAATCAAACTCCGGGTGTCCGAATAATTGGTGTAAGTTCCAACATGATCATACTAGAATTGTTTGCCTTAGTGTGTTGGATTGAACTATTTATGTTCCATAATTATTTTAGATGTTTACCATGTCATCATGCTATTTGAGAACATAATTATAATTTTCGAAGATCCTTCCCTTATGTGTGCAATGCCTTATGTGATGGTACTTATCGACATGAATTATGATGTTATTTGAACGAATAAAAAGGAAAATACTTGAATTATAAAATGTTCCCAAGTGCCAAGAACTACTTAATAAATGAGGTTGTGTGTGCCATGTTACGAAAGATAGGAAAGAAATGTGAATTGAGTGAACAATTGAAAGAGGTTATGTCTCAAGTGAGATGGCTTAGCCGATTGGGCCGAGATCGGACGCCATGTTATACACATGGTGGCATTCGTGTTGGAATTATTGAGTTATATTGTGGATATGGATATGTTTCACCTGAGATGGTTTAGTCGGTCGGGTCGAGACCGGACTCCGTGTAAAACTNTCATGTCTAGTAGAGCCCTTCTTATCGGTGTGTTTTCGACCACATCTATAATTAGGGGGCTACTTTGACATTTAGGAACAATACCCTTCGTTGTTGTTCTATATCGTGCGATGGAGCGGAATGTGAGGTTTNGTCGGGTCGAGACCGGACTCCGTGTAAAACTACGGTGGCATTGTGAGTTGTGGCATTTGGCACTAATGATTATTAACCTAAGAAGATGGAAAGATTGAATCGGAAACTATGCGATCCTTACTTGGTGTTATTTGTATTTCTGTGAAGCACTTATTGATTATTATGACTGCCTTCTCTTGTTTCATTGTTCATTCTACTAAGGTTGGTGTTTGCCTTACATACTAGTACTATTCGACAATACTAACGTCCCTTTTGCTGGGGGCGCTACATCTTTGAATGGATGTAGGTGATTCCATCGCAGATAGCGCTGATCGCAGATAGTGGTGCTCTCCCCCATACTCATAGCAGCAGTCTTGGTGAGCCCCATTTCTTCCTGGGGTTATGTAGTTTTTCTTTTGTATAAGTTTTCACATTTTGAGGTATAGGCGGGGCCTTTTTGCCGACATTGTCATGTTGGTCTTTCGTATCATTAGAGGCTCTGTAGATATTTATGTGGGTCATATATATATGTTGGGGTGGTCGTTGGATCGAATGTACTTTGAAAACTTAACTATGGCATAATGTATATAATAAAAAATGGACTTGCAACGTTTATGCATGTATATCTGATCTCTCCCCTATTTAGCAGATGGTAACGCGTCCTCTTTTCGGATCATGAATGAGTCGGGTAGGGATGGTCTAATAGGCTTGATCGACCGGGTTCACTCAGTTGAGTTCCGGTCGCGCTCCCCGAGGTTGGGGCGTGACAAACTTGGTATCAGAGCCTAAGGTTTTAAAGTGTCCTAGGATGTCTCGGAGTCATGTCTAGTAGAGCCCTTCTTATCGGTGTGTTTTCGACCACATCTATAATTAGGGGGCTACTTTGACATTTAGGAACAATACCCTTCGTTGTTGTTCTATATCGTGCGATGGAGCGGAATGTGAGGTTTTTCTCCTCTAACTTGTGCATTGTTCTAACTTTCAGTAAATGGCACCTAAGAAGAGAGCGAGAATTGGCCAAGAAGTCAATGCCACCCCAGGAGTGGTTATTGATCCCCTACTTGATAATGCGGGTGAGGGTAATCCCCCTACTATCACACTGCCTGATTCGTCTACTCCAGAACAGACTACCCTATTTCCTACACCCGCGGAGGGTACCACAATCCCTCCCGCGGATATACCTGTTCCACCTCCAGCCCCAGCTCCCGGTCTCGGTATTTCTGATGGGGATCTTAGGGGAGCTATTCAGATGCTGACTCAATTAGTAGCTTCCCAGGCTCAGAGTTCAAATATTGCACCCACCTCATTTAGCTTGCAAGGAGATTCTTCCGGTTCCAGGGTAAATAGGTTCCTTCAGTTAGACCCTCCAGTGTTCACAGGTACTGATCCCGGGGAAGACCATCAGGATTTTATTGATGAGATGCATAAGACTCTCCGAGTTATGCGTGCTACTGAGACGGAGGGAGTATAGTTGGCCTCATATCGTTTGAAAGGGGTGGCATATTCCTGGTTTGAGATGTGGGAGGATTTCCGTGAGTAGGGGAGCCCTTCGGCGAGATGGATTGAGTCCGCGGATGCCTTCATAGACCATTTCTTGCCTGTCGAGACTAATGCAGCCCGTGCTGTGGAGTTTGAGACCCTTAAACAGGGCAGTAAGAGTGTGTGGGAGTATCACATGGAGTTCGTTCACCTGTCAAAGTATGATGTTCATATGATGCCGACTATGGAGGCTAGGGTGCGTCAATTTGTGTAGGGCCTTAGCCCTTTGGTTATTAAAGAGGCTGCCACAACTACTCTAAATTCTGACATGAACTATGGAAAGATGGTGGCATTTGCCCAAGCTACATAGGCTCGAAAATTAAAGCTCAGGATGGAACGAGAAGGTAGTAGTAGGGCCCGATCAGTAGGCAACCTTGGGGATTCATTCGAAGGTGGGAGATCAGCTTTTTGGGGAGGATCATCAGTGCCATCCCAGTCTCTTTTGGCTTGAATCTGTTACATTCCTGAGTCATGTTATCTCCAGAGAAGGAATTAAGTTGATCCTCAAAAGATTGTGGCGGTGAAGGATTGGCCTAGACCTACTACTCCAACAGAGATTAGCAGTTTCTTGGGTTTGGCCGGGTATTATAGGAGATTTGTGGAGGGGTTCTCCACACTTGCCTCTCTATTGACTAAATTGACGCAGAATGCGGTTAAGTTCCAGTGGTACGATGCTTGTGAAAGAAGCTTCCAGGAATTGAAATCAAGATTGACTTTGGCGCCGGTATTGGCCCTGCCAGAGGGTACCGAAGGGTTTGTGATGTATTGCGATGCTTCAAGGATCGGTCTTGGGTGTATATTAATGCAACATGGTAAGGTTATAGCATATGTTTCAAGGCAACTTAAGAATCATGAAAAGAATTATCCAACTCATGACTTAGAACTTGCGGCGGTGGTTTTTGCATTAAACATTTGGTGTCATCATTTGTATGGAGTCCATGTAGATGTATTCACGGACCACAAGAGTCTTCAATACATTTTCAAGAAGAAGGAATTGAACTTAAGGCTGAGAAGGTGGCTTGAATTGCTCAAAGATTATGACATCGACATTTTGTATCATCCGGGGAAATATAATGTGGTGGCGGATGCTCTTAGTCGGAAATCTATGGGTAGTTTGGCTCACTTGGAGGCATGTAAAAGGCCCTTGGCCCGGGAGGTTCACCCGTTGGCCAGTTTGGGAGTTCGTCTTGCGGACTCTAATGAAGGGAGAGTGATTGTGCGAAATAGGGCGGAATCATCGCTTGTGACGGAGGTCAAGGAGAAGCAATACAATGATCCAGTGTTAGTGCAGCTGAAAGAAGGGATTCATAAACATAAGACTACGGCTTTTTCTCTTGGAATGGATGATGGTACATTACGGTACCAAGGGCGGTTATGTGTTCCAAACGTAGATGGTCTTTGGAAAAGAATCATGGCAGAAGCTCATACTTCTAGATATTTCGTGCACCCAGGTTCTACGAAAATGTATCATGACCTCAAGGAAGTTTACTGGTGGAACGACATGAAGAGGGGTGTGGCGGACTTTGTGGCAAAATGTTCAAACTGTCAACAGGTGAAGGCCGAGCATCAAAGGCCAGGTGGGTTAGCACAAAGTATAGAAATTCCAATATGGAAATGGGAAATGATCAATATGGATTTTGTGGTAGGTTTACCGTGCACTCTGCATAAGTTTGACTCAATTTGGGTGATCGTGGATCGACTCACGAAATCAGCTCACTTCTTGCCAGTTAAAACCACCGACACTGCAGAACAGTATGCTAAATTGTATATCAAGGAGATAGTCAGGCTTCACGGAACTCCAGTTTCCATCATTTCCGATCGAGGGGCTCAATTCACAGCTAATATTTGGAAGACATTTCAGCAAAGTTTGGGTACGCAGGTAAATCTTAGCACGGCTTTCCATCCACAGACTGACGGGCAAGCAGAGCGGGCTATTCAGACGCTTGAGGACATGTTGCGTGCTTGTGTGCTTGACTTGAAGGGTAGCTGGGATGATCATTTGCCACACATAGAATTTGCTTATAACAACAGCTTCCATGCCAGTATTCAGATGGCACCGTTTGAGGCCTTGTATGGTAGAAGATGTAGATCGCCAATTGAATGGTTCGAGGTTGGAGAAGCTGAACTAATAGGACCAGACCTTGTGCATTAGTCTATGAAAAAGGTTAAGATCATAAAGGAGCAATTGAAAACTTCTCAGAGTCGTCAAAAATCCTATTCGAATGTTCGTCACAGAGACTTAGAGTTCAAGGAAGACGATTGGGTGTTCTTGAAGGTATCTCCCATGAAGGGGATCATGCGGTTTGGAAAGAAAGGGAAATTAAGTCTGAGGTATGTCGGGCCGTACAGAATCATTCGAAGGATAGTTCTGGTGGCGTACAGGCTTGAGCTACTACCTGAGATGTCATTAGTGCACCCGGTATTCCATGTGTCCATGTTGAAGAAGGTAGTTGGATATTCGTCCGCTATTGTGTCGGTTGAGACTGTCGAAGTTAGTAAATAATTTTCATATGAAGAGATTCCGGTTGCTATCCTTGATAGACAGGTTCAAAAATTGAGAAACAAACAAATTGCATCTGTAAGGTATTATGGCGAAACCAGCAAGTCGAAGAGGCTACTTGGGAAGCCGAGAATGAAATGAAAAAGAAGTACCCTCATTTGTTTGAATAGCCATGTAATAACTTTATAAAGTTGTCCCCCCTAAATTTTTGTATTACTTGTTCGGCTTATATAAAGACTCTTTGTTTTAGTTATATGTCCCCCATGAAGCTTCGGTTGGTGTTATTTTGCATTCTGTTGTGTCATTTAATTCTATATATGTTGCTAAGGTGTGTTTCGGGGGCTCTCTGGCAGGTGGATAGGCCTAAATACAAAGGAAACTCTGCGAAATTTTCAGGAAGTTAGGGTGTTCGGCAAATTTGGGGCTGATGGTATGTGGTATAACTGAAGCTGTGTTAAGTGAACCTTGATCCTCATTCGAGGACGAATGATCTTAAGTGGGGGAGAATCTAAGGCCCCGTACAAATTCTAAACAAAAACTTGGGGTTTCGTGGTGCCAAGATAGATTCCTGCGTTATTATAGTAGAAATTCTTCGCGGCAAGCTTAGCTCGCCATGGTTCGGACTTTTTGGATTGAACAGTACCCTACGGACTTAGAGGAAAATGTTTCGCAGAAGAACGCATTTCTGCGGCCCATTATGCGGCCGCATAATCACTCTGCGGA
>AWOL01S0082534.1:0-21310 GCA_000715115.1 Nicotiana otophora | reverse complement strand
CTTCATCCAAAAAGGTAAGACTTCATCACCCCAACTCTTAATTTCAAACATAGCTATAATGGGGTACTAGTGTGATACTTCATGGGTATGAGGGTGGTTTATCTTGCATGCATGTGTGATAAAGAGCGTGGGGAAAAAGTGAGCTAGAACCATGAACGTTTTCCTAATTCTGGGTTCAATTTGTATATTGCTAAAATAGATTGAGGTTGTTAAGGGTTCCGGATAATTGTAGAGTCTAAAGAAGCGCAATTGAGGTATATATGGCTAACTCTCTTCTTCTTAGAATCAAACTCCTGGTGTCCGAATAAGTGGTGTAAGTTCCAACTTGATCATACTAGAATTGTTTGGCTTAGTGTGTTGGATTGAATGATTTATGTTCCCTAATTGTTTTAGATGGTTACCATGTCATCATGCTATTTGAGAACGTAATTATAATTTTTCAAGCTCCTTCCCTTATGTGTGCAATGCCTTATGTGATGGTACTTATCGACATAAATTATGATGTTATTTGAATGAATAAAAAGGGAAAGACTTGAATTGTAAAATGTTCCCAAGTGCCAAGAACTACTTAATAAATGAGGCTGTTTGTTCCATGTAACGAAAGATGGGAAAGAAATGTGAATTGAGTGAAAAATTGAAAGAGGTTATATCTCAAGTGAGATGGCTTAGCCGATCGGGCCGAGATCGGACGCCATGTTGTACGCATGGTGGCATTAATGTTCGAATTATTAATTTACATTGTGGATATGGATATGTCTCACCTGAGATGGCTTAGCCGGTCGGGCCGAGACCGGACTCCGTGTAAAAACACAGTGGCATTGTGAGTTGTGGCATTTGGCACTAATGATTATTAACCTAAGAAGATGGAAAGATTGAATCGGAAACTATGAGATCCTTACTTGGTATTCTTTGTATTTATGTGAAGCACTTATTGATTATTATGACTTCCTTCTCTTGTTTCATTGTTCATTCTACTAAGATTGGTGTTTGCCTTACATACTAGTACTATTTGACAATACTAACGTCCCTTTTGCCGGGGGCGCTACATCTTTGAATGGATGTAGGTGGTTCCATCGCAGATAGCGCTGATCGTAGATAGTGGTGCTCTCCCCCACACTCATCACAGAAGTCTTGGTGAGCCCCATTTCTTCCTGGGGTTATGTAGTGCTTCTTTTGTATAAGTTTTCACATTTTGAGGTATAGCCGGGGCCTTGTTATCGGCATTGTAATATTGGTCTTTCCTATCATTAGAGGCTCCGTAGATGTTTATGTGGGTCATATATGTATGTTGGGGTGGTTGTTGGATAGAGTTGTACTTTGGAAACCTAACTATGGCATAATGTATATAATGAAAAACGGACTAGCAACGTTTATGCATGTATATCGGATCTCTCCCCTATTTAGTAGATGGTAACGCGTCCTCTTTTCGGATCATGAATGAGTCGGGTAGGGATGGTCTAATAGGCTTGCTCTACCAGGTTCACTCGGTTGAGTGTCGGTCGTGCTCCCCGAGGTTGGGGCATTACATAAGATGTACTATTGGGAGGGGACATGCGAAAGGGGTACAAATTACGGTAACTACCATAGGGAATGATAACATGAAATAGTCAATAAACCTTCAGCCAATGAAACGGATAAACATAATGAGTATAAATTGCACAGCATCACCCTTCGTGCTTTCACTCTCAATTTCATTATGAAATGATAAATACAGCAAGGCATCACCCTTCGTGCTTTAGCTCTCTTCGTCACTATGTATAAATTAGTAAATGGAACAATAATCGGCACGGCATCCCCCTTCGTGCATTAACTCTCTCTCTCTCTCTCTCTCTCCCTTACCATGAAACAATGAATATATAACATTTGGGAGAAAGAATAAGCTTTACGTCAACAACGTTTCCACAATACCAAGCCTCAACTTCCAATAATATTCAATTATCACAGATAATTCATAAATGCGGAAAGAATGATCAATTAAGTAATAAACTAGTCTAGACATGGATATCATAATCAAAGAAGAAAATAAATCACGAGAAACGGGTTTCAACCGCATGTTTTAACCCAACAACAACGCATAAGTACTCGTCATCTCACATATACGTTGTATCCAACATTTAAACACGTAGCAAATAGGCAAACAATTCCTAATCCCTAGAGTCAAGGTTAACCACGACACTTACCTCGCTCCAAAAATCAACTCAAAGCTCAACCACGGCTTTGCCTTTCGAATTAGTCTCCAAACCAATCAAACCTAACAATTTTTTTACCAACAATTCAATTTGAGCTTTAGAAATTATTCACAATTCGACAGAGGCTTAATTTAAGTCATTTTCAGAAAAGTCAACCAAAAGTCAACGTGGGACCCACTTTTCAGAACCCGACGAAAAAATCACGGAATCCAAACACCCATTCCGATACGAGTTCGACCATACAAAAATTATCGAATTTCGACATCAGATTGCCTTCCAAATCCTCATTTTACATTTTTGGAAGATTTTACCAAAATCCGATTTTCTTCAATTAAATTCACGGATTCATGATGTAAATAAGTATGGAATCATGAAATATAAATGAGTTAGGATAAATAACACTTACCCAGTTCAAACTTGTGAAAAAACCCTCTGACAATTGCCCATATCGAGCTCCCTAACTCTATTTTTGTCAAAAATGGCGAAACTCCCCATTTATAGGGATTAATGATTGAGTGCCACAGATAGTGTGGGGCGCTACCTGTGGCCCTGTTTCCAGAATCCTCAAAAATCCCAGCACCAGGGCTAGCGCCTCACGCTACCCTGGGCGCTGGTGATGGGATCTTATTTTTTCCTATTCTGCCCGGGTCAAGGTTATTTCGGTAACCACCACTTCACACAAGATTTATTCAAGAATTCCCCGAGGTACCAAACCTAAAAATCACGAATCACGCACCGATTCAAGCCTAAGAAACTTATGAACTTTCGAATTCCAAATTCTACATTCGATGCCGAAACTTATCACATCAAGTCCGATTGACCTCACATTTTACGCACAAGTCATAAATAACATAACGGACCTATCAAAATTTCCAGAACTAGATTCCGACCCCGATATCCATAAAGTCAACTCCCGGTCAAACTTCCAAACCTTTCATTTCCAATTTTTGACATTTCAAGCCAAAATCAACTACGGACTTTCAAATAAATATCCGTACATACTCCTAAGTCCAAAATCACCATATGGAGCTATTAAAACCATCAAAACTCCATTCCGGAGTCATTCACAAAAGTCAAACTCTGGTCAACCCTTTTTATTTTAGCTTGTAAAATAATACTTTTTCTCTCTCGATTTAATTCTGAATCATCCGAAAACCAAACTCGACCATACACGCAAGTCAGAATACATATTATGAAGTTGTTCGAGACCTTAAGCCACCGAACGGGATGCTAATTCTCAAAACAACAAGTCGGGTCATTACATTATCCACCTCTAAAACAAACATTCGTCCTCGAACGGAATTAGAAAAGTACCTGGGCTGGTGAAAAGGTGTGGATATCTACTCTGCATGTCCGACTCGGAATCCCAGGTAGATTCTTCTACCGGCTGAGCTCTCCAGTGTACTAGAATTAATGCATAACTTTTAGACCTCAACTGTCGGACCTGCCGGGCTAGAATAGCTACCGGCTCTTCTTCATAAGGCAATTCTTTGTCGAATTGGTCTGATCTGAAATCTAATACATGGGACGGATCACCATGACATTTCCGGAGCATAGACACATGGAATGCCGGATGAACTGCTGATAAACTAGGTGGTAGTGCAAACCTGTAGGCTACTTCACCCACCCTTTCAAGAATTTCAAAGGGTCCGATATACCTAGGGTTTAACTTGCCCTTCTTTCCGAACCTCATTACACCCTTCATAGGTGAAACCTAGAGCAATACTCTTTCTCCAACCATGAATGCAACATCACGAACTTTACGGTTGCCATAACTCTTTTGCCTAGACTGAGTTGTGAGAAGTCGATCCTGAATAATCTTGACCTTATCCAAGTCATCCTGCACCAAATCGGTACCCAACAACCGAGCCTCTCCCGGTTCAAACCATCCAACTGGTGAACGACATCGCCTCCCATATAATTCTTCATATGGAGCCATCTGAATGCTTGATTGATAGCTGTTATTATAGGCAAACTCTGCAAGCAGCAAGAATCGATCCCAAGAACCGCCGAAGTCCATAACACAAGCGCGAAGCATATCTTCCAATATTTGAATAGTGCGCTCGGATTGTCCATCTATCTGAGGATGAAATATTGTACTCAACTCAACTTACGTGCCTAACCCACGTTGTACAGCCTCCAAAAGTGTGAGGTGAACTACGTACCTCGATCAGAAATGATAGACATGGGCACATTGTGAAGGCGGACAATCTCACGGATGTAAATATCCTCTAACCACTCTGAAGAATAGGTAACTGCTACTGGATTGAAATGTGCTGACTTGGTCAACCTATCCACAATGACCCATACTGCGTCGAACTTTCTCTGAGTTCGTGGGAGACCAACAACAAAATCCTTAGTGATACGCTCCCACTTCCACTCGGGAATTTCTAACTTCTAAAGCAAACCACCA
Source organism: Nicotiana otophora (assembly GCA_000715115.1). NCBI lineage: Eukaryota > Viridiplantae > Streptophyta > Magnoliopsida > Solanales > Solanaceae > Nicotiana > Nicotiana otophora. Next base: position 16,708 of record AWOL01S0082534.1, on the reverse strand, counting down.
GGTCTCTGATGCTCATACTTGACTTGCTGATAATTTGGATACCGAGCTACATATGCAATTATATTCTTCTTCATTCTCATCCACCAATAATGTTGCCGCAAATATTGATACATTTTGGCGGCACCTAAATGAATAGAATACCGGAAACGGTGGGCCTCCTCAAGAATTAATTCACGAAGCCCATCCACATAAGGCACACAAATACGACTCTGCATCCGTAGAACTCTATCTTCCCCACAGCAACCTGCTTGGCACCACCATGACGAACCGTGTCCTTAAGGACAAGCAAATAAGGATCATCATATTGTCGCTCTCTGACGCGCTCATACAAGGAAGACCGAGCGACTGTGCAAGCTAGAACCCGACTTGACCCCAAAATATCTAACCTGATAAACTGATTAGCCAAAGTTTGAACATCTGCAGCTAACGGCCTCTCACCAACTGGAATATATGCAAGGCTGCCCATACTCACATCCTTTCTACTCAAAGCATCGGCCACCACATTAGCCTTTCCGGGGTGATACAAAATGGTGATATCATAGTTTTTCAACAGCTCCAACCATCTTCTCTACCTCAAGTTGAGATCTTTTTGCTTGAACAGATACTGTAGACTACGATGATCAGTGAATACCTTACATGAGACACCGTAAAGGTAGTGTCTCCAAATCTTCAGCACATGAACAATGGCTGCCAATTCTAAGTCATGAACATGGTAATTCTTCTCGTGAACTTTCAACTCCCGCGACGCATATCTAACCACCCTTCTATCTTGCATTAATACTGCACTAAGCCCAATGCGAGATGCATCACAATATACCGTATAAGATCTTGAACCTGTGGGCAATACCAACACTGGCGACGTAGTCAAAGCAGTCTTGAGATTCTAAAATCTCAACTCACACTCGTCTAACCATCTGAATGGGGAACCCTTCTGGGTCAATTTGGTCAATAGAGATGCTATGGATGAAACCCCCTCCACAAACCGGCGATAATAATCTACCAAACCTAGGAAACTCCAGATCTCTGTAGCTTAAGTAGGTCTAGGCCAATTCTAAATTGCCTCAATCTTCTTAGGATTCACTTTTATGCCTTCTGTCGATACAACATACCCCAAAAAGGGAACTGAGTCTAACGACCGGTCATTTTCAAAATTAGCATCTTGTTCTGTGGCTTAAGGTCTCGTGTAGTTTCGTATTATGTATTATGACATATGTGTCTGGTCGAATTAAGTTTAGGGTGATTGGGGATTGATTTGGAAGAATGGTTCTTATGTTAGATGTTGGAAAGTTGAAGGTTTGAAAGGTTAAAAGGTTTGACTGAGAGTTGACTTTGTTGTTATCGGATTTAGATTGTGATTCTGGGAGTTGGTATAGTACTGTTGTGTCAGTTGGGACTTGCATGCAAAAATTGAGGTCATTCCGAGTTGATTTGATATGTTTTGGCGCGAGTCTATTAGGCTTGAATTGAGGTGTGATTCGTAGTTTTGATGTTGTTTGATGTGAGTCTTGAGACTAGAGTGGATCTTCTACTTCTTGATATGGTAGATTTTAATGTCATCTTGGGTATGGATTGGTTGTCACCCTATCATGCTATATTGGATTGTCACGCCAAATCAGTGACCTTAGCCATGCCAGGGTTACCTCGAATAGAGTGGAAAAGGACTCCTGGCCATTCCACCAGGAGGGTTATATCTTACATGAAAGCTCGGCGTATGGTCGAGAAGGGGTGTCTAGCTTATTTGGCTTATATCCGCGATCCCAGTGCGGATGTTCCTTCTATGGATTTAGTCCCAGTTGTACGTGAGTTTCCAGATGTATTTCCTGTAGATTTGCTGGGGATGCCACCCGATAGAGATATTGATTTCTGTATTGATTTGGCTCCGGGAACCCAGCCCATTTCTATTCCACCATACCGTATGGCCCCGTCGGAGCTAAAGGAATTGAAGGAGCAGTTATAGGACTTGCTTGACTAGGGATTCATTAGACCTAGCATCTCGCCCTGGGTGCACCAGTGTTATTTGTAAAGAAGAAAGATGGTTCAATACGGATGTGTAAAGATTATCGGCAGTTGAACAAGGCTACTATTAAGAACAAGTATCCGTTACCAAGAATTGATGACTTATTCGATCAGCTTCAGGGTGCTAAAGTATTTTCAAATATAGATTTGAGGTCTGGTTACCATCAGTTGAATATTAGGGCATCTGATGTCCCTAAGACAACTTTTCAGACTCAGTATGGGCATTATGAATTCCTAGTGATGTCATTTGGGCTGACAAATACCCCAGCAGCATTTATGGATTTGATGAACCGGATATTCAAGCCCTATTTGGATTCTATTGTGGTTGTATTCATTGATGATATCTTGATTTACTCCAGCAGTCGAGAGGAGCATGAGCAGCATCTTCGGATTTTCCTTCAGACTTTAAAGAATAATCAGTTATATGCCAAATATTCCAAATGCAAATTTTTCGCACAAACTATGGACATGATCTATAACGATAGACTCCCCCACCGGTGTGGAAACATGCACAGAAGCACTCAAAGAATCACGAGGCACAACCAAATATGAAGCGACGTAGGAGGACACATAAGAATAAGTAGATCTTGGATCAAATAAAATTGAAGCATCTCTATGGCAAATTGGAACAATACCTGTGATCACGGCATCAGATGATTCGGCCTCAGCCCTAGCTGGAAAAACATAAAATTGGGGTTGGGCCCTACCACTCTGAAGCGCGCCCCTGGGACGGCCTCTAACAGCTTGACCTCGACCTCTAGCTGCCTGACCCCTGCCCCTAGTTGGCTGGGCAGGTGGCGGAACAGCTGCTGCTGGAATTAAAGCACGAGAACCCTGTTTGCATGCTTCCCTGAGACCTGAGGCAAAATCTAGTAACGTGCCTAAGGTCCCCACAAGTATAACCAGCCCTCAGCTATTGTGATTGCTGACCCTGGAACTGGCCACATTGATCTGGATAACCACTCTGATGACTCTGGATTGGAGGTGAACTAATAGGAGCTGGTGGTGCACTGTAGGCTAGCTGGTCAGAATGAGACATATGAGAGTCACGACCACCTGAAGCACTATGGGATGCCTGGAGCGCCGAATGAAATGGCCTGGGAGGATGGCCTTTACCATAAGTACCCCTGCCTCCAGAAGAAGCTCCATTGAACCCCCGAAATGACGAGGTCTCTTATCATATCTCTATCATCTCTCCTATGTAAGAACTACCTCAATCCGCCTAGCAACATTAGCAGCCATCTGAAAGGAAATCTCACCCCCGGTCTCCTTGACCATTTGTAGCCTAATAGCATGAGTGAGTCCATCAATAAGCCTCCTCTCTCTCAGTAGGAAGCAAAAGAAGAACATGACGGGCTAGATCCACAAAACGGGTCTCGTACTGAGTAACAGTCATACTTCCCTGCTGGAAGCGCTCAAACTGCCTGCGGTAATCCTCTTTCAGGGTGATAGGGAGGAACTTCTCTAGAAATAGCTGTGAGAACTGACCCCAAGTAAGTGCAGGCGACCCAGCTAGTATGGTCAACATATAATCTCTCCACTACCTCTTGGCGGAACCCGTCATCTGAAATACAGCAAAATCAACCACATTGGTCTCAACTATACCCATGTTCTGCAGCACCTCATGGCATCAGTCAAGATAATCCTGTGGGTCCTCAGAAGGTGTACCACTAAAGTGAACTGGAAAGAGCTTAATAAACTTGTCCAATCTCAATAAAGGCTTAGAAGACATGGTGGGCCTATCACCAGCCTGTGTCGCAACCACCGGCTAAATCACCCCAACTGGAAGGGCTGCTGGAGCCTGATACTGGGGAGCCATCTGCTCCGAAGCGCGAATAGTGGGAGTCTGCGCTCCTCCCCCAGCCTGTAAGACAGCTGGTGCCACTGGAAATGTACCATTCTGGGCCACACCCTCCATAAGGCTCACCAAATGGACTAGAGCATCCTGAAGCATTGGAGTAGCTATGAATCCTTCCAGGACCTAAACTAGTCCAACAGGTACAGTCTGAGCTGGAACCTCCTCATCAAAGTCCACCTGAGGCTCCACTGCTGGTGCTGTTGCTCGAGCTCTAGGTTGAGATCTGTCTCTACCTCGGCCCCTCGCACGACCTCGACCTTGTCCTCTTCCCCTAGTAGGAGCTGTCACTGGGGGCTCCGGCTGCTGTCCAGCTGAAGATGCAGTACATGTTCTCTTCATCTGGGAGAGAACAAGAGTAGAAAAGTTCAATTATCAATGATAGAATAGAACCACACAACAGAGAAGAATAAAAGTGAAATTTGTTCCTAAACTCCATAGCCTCTGGAAGATAAGTGCAGACGTCTCCGTACCAATCCTCCACACTCTACAAAGCTTGCTCGTGACTCGTGAGACCTAGGTAACCGAGAGCTTTGATACCAACTTGTCACGACCTGGAATTTCTACCTTCGGGGTCGTGATGGCGCCTAACATTTCACTTGCTAGGCAAGCCAAGGTTAGAGTAATTCTTTTACCAATTTTAAACACTTTGAACAATTTAACCAATCAGACAGAAATTAAGCTAAAATGAAGTACGAAATAACATAATAATCCAAAATCTAGTACAACCCGGATCTGGAGTCATAAGTACACGAGCTTCTAGAGGTTCTACATACAGAGTCTGATACAAATACAACTGTCTCAGATGAGATAAACAATAAATAAGGAAAGAGGAAGGGGACTTCAAGGTCTACGAATGCCAGCAGATCTACCTTGAGTCTCCAAATACTAATCCGAGATGATGCACCTCAAGTACAACTGGACCAGTACCAAAATCTGCACAAGAAGTACAGAGTATAGTATGAGTACAACCGACCCAATATACTCCGTAAGTGTCGAGCCTAACCTCAACGAGGTAGTGACGAGGCTATGACAGGACACCTACATAATTAAACTTGTATAGATAAAAATATACGTACAACATATCAACAATTAAGGATTTAACATGTACTATTGGGAGGGGACATGCGAAATGGGTACAAATTACGGTAACTACAACAGGGAATGACAACATGAAATAGTTAATAAACCTTCAGCCAATGAAACGGATAAACATAATGAATATAAACTACACGGCATCACCCTTCATGCTTTTACCCTTAACCTCACCATGAAACAGTAATAATGGTGCAGCATCACCCTTCGTGTTTTTACTCTCAATCTCTCCATAAAATGATAAATACGACATGGCATCATCCTTCATGCTTTTACTCTCAATTTCATCATGAAATGATAAATACGGCACGGCATCACCCTTCGTGCTTTAACTCTCTTCATCACTATGTATAAATCAACAAATGGAACAATAATCAGCACGGTATCACCCTTCGTGCATTAACTCTCTCTCTCTCCCCCTTACCATGAAACAATGAATATATAACATTTGGGAGAAAGAATATTCAAGAATAATCTTTACGTCAACAACGTTTCCATAATATCGAGCCTCAACTTCCAATAATATTCAATTATCACAAATAATTCATAAATACGGAAAGAATGTTCAATTAATTAATAAACTAGTCTTGACATGGATATCATAATCAAAGAAGGAAATAAATCACGAGAAACAGGTTTCAACCGCATGCTTTAACCTAACAACAATGCATAAGTACTCGTCACCACACATATACGTTGTATCCAACATTTAAACATGTAGCAAATAGGCAAACAATTCCTAGTCCCTCAAGTCAAGGTTAACCACGACACTTACCTCGCTCCAAATATCAACTCAAAGCTCAACCACGACTTTGCCTTTCGAATTAGTCTCCAAACCAATCAAACCTAGTAATTTATTTACCAACAATTCAATTTGAGCTTTAGAAATTATTCACAATTCGACAGAGACTTAATTTAAGTCATTTTCAGAAAAGTCAACCAAAAGTCAACGTGGGACCCACTTTTCGGAACGCGATGAAAAAATCATAGAATCCAAACACCCATTCCGATACGAGTTCAACCATACAAAAATTATCGAATTCCGACATCGGATTGACTTTTAAATTTTTATTTTACATTTTTGAAAGATTTTACAAAAATTCGATTTTCTTCAATTAAATTCACGGATTCATGATGTAAATAAGTATGGTATCATGAAATATAAATAAGTTAGGATAAAGAACACTTACCCAGTTTAAACTTGTGAAAAAACTCTCTGAAAATCGCCCAAACCGAGCTCCCCAACTCTATTTTTGTCAAAATGGCGAAACTCCCCGTTTATAGGGATTAACCCTGTTTCCAGAATCCTCAAAAATCCCAGCGCCAGGGCTAACGCCCCATGCTACCCTGGGCGCTGGTGATGGGATCTTTTTTTTTTTATTTCGCTCGGGTCAAGGTTATTTCGGTAACCACTACTTTTACACAAGATTTATTCAAGAATTCCCCGAGGTACCAAACCTAACAATCACGAATCACGCACTGATTCAAGCCTAAGAAACTTATGAACTTTCGAATTCCAAATTCTACATTCGATGCCGAAACCTAACACATCAAGTCCGATTGATCTTAAATTTTGTACACAAGTCATAAATGACATAACGGACCTATCAAAATTTCTAGAACTGGATTCCCACCCCGATATCCATAAAGTCAACTCCCAATCAAACTTCCAAACCTTCCATTTCCAACTTTTGCCATTTCAAGCCAAAATCAACTACGGACCTCCAAATAAATATCCGGACACACCCCTTACTCCAAAATTACCATACGGAGCTATTAGAACCTTCAAAACTCCATTTTAGAGTCTTTTACATAAAAGTCAAACTCCGATTAACCCTTTTTATTTTAGCTTCTAAAATAATAATTGCTCTCTCTCGATTTAATTCTGAATCAGCCGAAAATAAAACTCGACCACATACACAAGTCATAATACATATTACGAAGCTGCTCGAGATCTTAAGACACCGAATGGGATGCTAATTCTCAAAGCAACAAGTCAGGTCGTTACACAATACAATAGAACAAAGGAAAGCACTATGGGATCAGTTGAAAGAAATGGCACCTATGATCAATAAGCCTTGGCTAATCAGTGGGGACTTTAATGCAATTCTACACCCCAATGATAGGCAATCTGGAACACCTGTCTCACTAGCAGAATTAAAAGACTTCTCTGACTGCTGCAACACCCTGCTACTAAATGAGATTCCACGGAAAGAAGAATATCACACTTGGTCAAACAAACAGAGAAGGAATGAGAGAGTATGTAGTAGGCTTGACAGAGTAATTGCCAATGATAAGTGGATGCTTTAATATGGACACTTGACTGCAGTATATGGATAATCCTACATCTCTGACCACACACCCATCATAATCCCAATGACAGAGTCCAGACAAAATATTAAACTCCCTTTCAGATTCTTCAATGTCTAGACAAAACATCCTATATTCAAGGAAATTGTGGAAACAAGATGGATTAGAAACAAGACTTCAAAGAGAATGAAGAATATTTGGCTTAAACTGAAAGCCTTGAAACCTAAACTTAAATAGTTGAACATAGAAGAGCTCAAGGGGATCATAGAGAAGATTAGTCAAGCTAGATTATACTTGAAGAGGATCCAAGAAGAACTAAAAACAATTATACTAATGCATTGGCTGATCAGGAGAAGAATTGCTTAATCCAACTGGAAAGATGGCCTTTGATAGAGGAGAGTGCATTACAACAAAAGTCAAGAGCCACCTGGATCAAACTGGGAGACTCAAATACTAAGTATTTTTCAGCTGTGGTGAAAGAGAAGCAATAGAAGAAGCAAATAATTGAAGAAATTCTTTAATGGAGGTGAACCTTCAGGATCCTGAAACAATCAAGAAAGAATTTGTTAATTTTTACAAATCTTTGATAGGAACAGCTGCACCAAACCTCCCAGCAGTAAATAGATTGTTTATAAGAAGTGGACCTTGCTTATCACATGTACAACATCTAGAACTTTGTGCTCCAATTACAGAGTATGAAGGATTGTGCTCAATTGGAGATGATAAGGCCCCGGGGATTGATGGTTTCAATGCTGTCTTTTTTCAAAAAGTCATGGACTATTGTCAAGAATGAAGTTTGTGAAGCAGTGAAGGATTTTTTTCATCACAAGAACCTTATACAAAACTATAAATTGCACAACACTCACTCTGGTGCCTAAGGTTCCAAATCCAGATACAGTCAAAGACTATACGCCAATAGCTTGTTGCACAGTTCTCTATAAGATAATTGCTAAAGTCATTAGCAGCAGGTTACAGGAAGTTATGGCTCATATTATTTTAGAGGCCTAAGAAGGATTTTTTCTAGGGAAGAAGATAGCAGATAACATCATTCTGGCACATGAACTTATCAAATCCTATCGCAGAAAGCATATCTCCCCGTATGATAAAGGTAGCCCTACAAAAACCCTATGACTCATTGGAATGGATCTATCTAGAGCAAGTTATGGAAAGTCTGAGGTTCCCAGAGAAGTTTATCAAATAAACTGCATCAAAACAGTAAACTACTCTATCTTACTTAATGGAGAATCAGTTGAACCATTAAATGCTGCTAAGGGCCTGATACAAGGAGATCCCATGTCTCTTTTTCTCTTTTCCATTGCCATGGAATACCTGAGTTGACTACTTAAAGAGCTGCGACATGAGAAAAGCTATAAATTTCACCCAAGGTGTAGAAAGTTGGGCATTACACACTTATGTTTTGCTGATGACATGTTGTTGTTTTCTAGAGGAGACTTTGACTCTGTTCAGAAACTTCATGAATGCTTTACTAAATTCTCAACAGCTTCAGGCTTGCAAGCAAACTTAACCAAATGTACAATCTACTATGGAGGAATGGCACATAGGGACAGAGAGACTATAGTTCAATTGATAGGTTACTCACTAGGTGAACTACCTTTGAATTACCTAGCGGTGCCATTAGACACTAAGAAGCTAACCATGGTACAATGACAGCCACTCTTAGCAAAAATAGTAGCAAAAATTACTTCATGGAATATAAAGAAGTTATCATATGCTAGGAGAGTCCAATTAATTCAAACAGTGCTATTTGGGATTCAATCATATTGGGCCCAACTCTTTACACTGCCAGCTAAGGTGATACAAATAGTAGAAGCCCATTGCAGATGCTACCTGTGGTCTATAGGCAGTTCAATCACAAAGAAATATCTTATTGATGGGGAGAAGATCTGCTTGCCTAAGTCTACAGGTGGACTCAACTTGTATAATCTCCAGGTATGCAACAATGTTACAATTGCAAAGACACACGCGGACTTGACTTATAACCGTGATAAACTCTGGATAAAGTGGATTCATGCTTACTACATCAAAGAATAGAGTGTGAAAACTATGCACATTCCTCAAACCTTCAGTTGGATGGTTAGAAGAATTCTAGGGGCAAGAGATATCATTGGACAATTGAACAGGCCTTTAGTTGAACATAAGAGTGTCATCAGACAAATTTACAACTAATTCCAGAATACCCAAAGTTAAGGTGGAGAAAGTTAATGTTCCAGAACCTTGCAAGGCCAAAAGCCTTATTCACAATGTGGCTGCAACGTCAGGATAGGCTACTAGTTATAGATAGATTGCTGAAATGGGGACTCAATGTACAAGACGCATGTGTTCTATGTCAAACTCACAATGAAACACGAGACTATCTATTTGCAGAATGCAGATACGCTCAAGAACTTTTGAACAGAGTCAACAAGTGGGTCTAGCAGCAACTTTATGCTACAGTAACTGGGAACTACAACTTCAAGGAATTGTTAAAAGTATACAAGGTAAGAAAACAAGGGAAAGATCCATTAAGATGCTATATGTTGAGGTTATACATGCCATACGAAAGGAGAGGAACTCAAGAGTCTTTGAAGGATTTTCCAGAGATTGTGAAGGAGTGAAAAATGAGATACTGTGTGTTTGCAGTTGCAGGTTTGTTGGTCCTATGAAGTGCTTGGTGCAAAAATTAGTTTTCTAAGTTTTTCTATTTTAAACTACATATAGCACTATTGTATAGAACGGACTGGGAATTTCTGATTCTATGTTTTCTACTATAAGAATAGCTAGCTGAGATGTGCTAAGCTAACGGTTTGTAACTTCTTCGGTGACTAATAAAAATCCTAATTAATTACCAAAACAATTATTATTTTGTGGCATATCCACCTAATCTGAGATGTGGTAGCAACTTTGCGCATGCATATACCTTAGTATGTTACTTTTTATCAGTCCATGAGTATGTGATTTGATATCTATTATTTGTATACATGTATTATTGTGTATGCTTTCTGTGTGATATGGGCTGGATTGGTAGCACGTGAGTGATCCGTGCTGTTTGAGTTATCATAGCACGTGGATGGTCCATGCAGTTGTTATATTATGGCACGTGTGTTGTCCGTGCAGCGTGTGGATAAGGATCCATCCCCCTAGGGTCCTCCTCTCATATTTCTCTCTTATTGACGGACACGTGGTATGAGGCAAACTGATCATTGTTTGGTCTTTGCATCTCTTCTCTATTTGCAAACACTTTGGTTGTATACATGATTTTATCGCTTATTTTCTCTATATGCTAATTTTGAAATATATACATTCTTCTTTATACATATCTTCTCTATATACTATTTTGATTAGAAAGTCCAGGCACGATACATATCTTCTCTATATGTTAACCTGTGCAAATTGACTTGTTTATTAATGTGCATCTTCTCTATACGCTAATGTTGATGATCCTTTGGTGATAAATCCATATCTTCTCCATATGTTGAGCTGTTAAACTGTTATAAGACTAGCGCACATATTTTCTATGTGCACTGATTTGGTTATACCTGTATTTCATGCTTAGTTTTGGCACCGTTGTTGTGCACTTGAATATTTATTAACTGAACAAGTTGTTAGGTGAGTATGCAAGTAGTAGAGTTGCTTCCTGATCATAGTCCCTGGCATCTCTTTCTATTTTCCTTTACTGTTGTTTCTGAATTTAGACGGTATTTCTGTATTTCAAACATTTGTTCGGACTGTAGATCTCATGACTTAGTGTTACCAGTTCTAAAATTTTCTATAATTATTTGACATTATCTATGGTTATTTGTCTTTCATATTTACGTTATTGTTTTATGGGAGATTGGGCATGATATGCGGAGTAGATATCCTCATCTTTTTAGCATAACATGAATGATTCTAAACCCGTTCGAGGATAAATATTTGTTTAAGAGGGGGAGAATGTAACGACCCGGCCGGTTGTTTTGTGTATTTGAGCTTTGTTTCCCCTATTTTATTTTTTCCATATGTGTGTTTGCTATTTGATGACTAGGGGAATATTTGGGTTGGTTTCGGGAAGGTTTGAGAGTGATTGAAATACTTAGTTTCATTTTTGGAAGCTTAAGTTATAAGAGTTGACCAAGGTTTGACTTTTGAGTAGACGGCCTCATGGTGTTTGGCTATAATTTCATATTTTTAGTGCATTGCTCGACTTATATTTTGGTGTTTTAATGCTTAATTGTGCGATATTTGAGTTTAATTGAGTTATTTTTATGTGTATGATCATTGTAATGCATAAAGGAGTAAATGTTGCAGAAAAAGATATTGAAAATACAAGAAAAAGAGCGCGAAAGGAAAAATTGGCGCAAGGCCAAGGAGGGACTGTGCCCTAGATCTCGCCCCACCTGGCCAGAGGCCAGGTCCATCTCGCCCAGACCAGGCGAGGCGAGGTTCCATCTCCATTGTCCGAGACAAAATTATTTCCTTTTGAAATTTGGACTTGGAGACTTCAATCGTTGCCTATAAATACTCCTTAAACATGTCTAAGAAAGGGGTTGGATGTTTTTTGAAAGGGGAATTCGCCCAAGGGAGAGAACGAGCAGTTGTGGAGGCGGGAGTTTACCGAATTTCATCTTTCTTCCACAAGACTTAGTATTTTTTATGTTTATTTGGATGATTTATTATTTGTTTATCATGTCTATGTGGAGCTCAACTTCATGTTCTAGGGTTGTGGTTCTTTCATAACTATTGTTATTCAAATATTGATTTGATTCCTTGATTTATCGTATTAGTTTATTTATTCAATTCTGCACTTAATTATTTGATTGATGATCACCAATTGAATACTATCTATGAATCTAGAATTGAACTCAAAAGTGAGAATTCTTGGAAGAGCAAGTTCTTAAACCCGACATCGGGAAATGCATTCGCGGTTAGGATAGACGTATGCTAATTGACTTGCTTGGTTATTATACAAAAATTATGAATGCATTCTTGTTAGTTCTAATATACATACATGCTTAAGTTAGCTTGAATAGACAAGTAAGAACTCAATAGATTCTTACGAGGAATATTAACCTATCAACTAAATAGATTTTAAACATATGAATTAGGATTTTTTTCAAAGGTAGAAGAAGATGGTGGGAGGGACATTTTTTCCATATTAGACAGCCACATCATCAATTATATTGTATTTAAATAGATGTGACACTGATGTGGAGATTGTTAGTAGTAAGGGTAGATATGATCCAAAAATTAGACAGCATGGGTATTACTACCATAATTTGACGAAGGGTAAAAATGACCTACTTCGGATAGTTTAAGAGCAATTTTCGCCCTTTTTCGTTTAAAAAAAAGTCGACGCAAGTCTTCCTCTTAGATCATTCTAGTCTTCTAGTCCACTCTACCAACCAATCAAATGCATAATAACCATTCTAATTTATTTCTTGACTGTCATTATTGCATTGGCTACCACTTGCCTACTTTTTGTTGTTGATGGAAACTGCTTTCCTATAAATAAGTCCTCCAACTTCCAATTTATTTTTTTGTTTCTTGTAATAAGTCCAATTTTAGCCCTATAATTGACTAATTAAAAGTAACACAATATATTTTTCAATAAAAATTTGGTAATTTAAATTATTTTGAAATAAATTAAGAATTAAAATTTGATATAATCCTTTAATTTTAAATGACATCTACTCTTATATTAGGTTTATATTAAATTTAAACAATTATAAAGTAAAAACGTTCCTTTATTAATATTTTTTGGTGAAGGGCCAAGTCAATGTAGTAGCTCTACCACTAAAATTCACCCAATCCACAAAATTAAGAAAATAAAGCTGCAATTACGTCAACAAAGATGATATATACCTCAACGTTATCACATATGCAAGTGGAGTTTTCTTGTTGGCTTTTAAATTGACGCATTATGTTATCGATCCGCTTATGTCTTTTTCTTTTCTAAGATTATGATTTTTTTATTTTCTAACACTATAATTGAACATATAGTTGCTCTTATCGGTATTCAAAATATAATAGAAATTAAGATTAATTCATACGAAAATCATAACAACAATTATGCATCAATTTCGAACTACTGACAAGTCTATTTGCAATATGTATGAAGTTAGCATAAAGGAAAATCCACTGTTTTCACCCTTTTTTGGACTCCAAAGTCCAAACAAGTGAAAATTGCTTTCCTTTAAGATAGGTAAGGGAGGCAAACAGATGGGTCGGGTCGGATATGGGACGGGTCAAAAACGTGTAATGTAAAAATAGATAAATTATTTGTCCCGACACATATTTAATACGGATAAAAAATGGATTAATCGGCGGGTAATATGGATATCTATATTATCCATGGCTTCTTGAATATTATGATCACTTTTGAGAAAATTCTTAATCTCCCAAACTTGAGCAACCCCCAATTTGAAGCTTTACAAATATAAAAGTTAAACTCATTAGCTATTCATTGGTTATCCATTTTCTAAGTGGATAATTAATCATATTTAACCCGTTTTTAAAAAGTTTATTATCCAATCCATTTTTTAATAGATAATATGAACGGATAAATATTTTCTTTTATCCATTTTGCCACCACTAAATATAGGTCTTACTTAAACCAAACAAACGAAGGCAATCGGATAACTAAAATGATCAATAGTTTGGCATTTTAGGGAATTTCGTAGGTTTACGAAGACAAAAAAAATTGTGTTCTTTTTATTTTACGTTCATTTCTAAAGGAGTTGAAACAATGAATATTTAGAAATTGGATTCCGTTCATCTAACTCTTCTACTCATACTAGCAATTTATTTTTAATAAAGAACCCTAATAAAGAAATTGTTGATCATATTAAAAATAAATAAAAGAGGAAACAGTGGCCAGAGATAAGATCTACCTCAGTTGCTGTCACCAACTATATTAAATATTATTATCACAATGATTATTTCTTTTTTGCCAAGAATTGTCCTATGTGCATGTCATAATATTATCTTGCTATAGTGGACAAACGCAATATGGTAAACAAATAATGAATATTCTGACATATTAATTTTATGTACCTATATGGCTTCGCCTGTATCATGAATACAGATGGCAATTACAGTGCCATTCTATTTAACCATTCAGAGATTGCCAATTCTGTAAAGATTTCTGTTTTAAATTGTTTCACTTTCCGTAATCTACAGCCAGGGCGAAGATACGTTCGTCCAAGGGTGGTCAACTGACCACTCTTCGCCGAAAAATTATATTACGTATAAGGTAAAATATTACTTGTTATTGATTAAAAATATACTTTGAACACTCTTGCATAACCCACTGACAAAGGGTGTTTAAAATTTTAACACCTTTATTGAATTTCCTGGTTTCGTCACTATCTACGGCTAATTTGATCAAGTACTAGACGATAAATTCTTTAATAGAGACGATTTCAGAAACTACTCGAGAAATATCACACGTTACAAATTGGATTTAACTTATATACATTGTTTGCATAAAATATTTTTTATATTATCAATTTAATTTAATTTATATTGTTTGGACTCATAGGCGGATTTGTAGTTTATGGACCGAACCCACAACCCATTATTGCTCACAGTTTATTATACGAAATTTTACATCTTATAGCAAAGGTTTACACCTTATTTATTATAAATTAAAACTCTTTTAAAATATTATTTTCTATAACTATATTTTATTTTTTATAGCAAAATAGTTATTTATGGTATACACTACCATTAAGGCATTAAATATGCTATGTACCATTTTCTCTCTCATTATTTCAGTTATTCTCTCTCAAAATCACAGTAAAATATTCCTTCTTTCTCTCTCCACGATCTCTCTCTCACAGCAAGATTGTATTCGCGATTTTTGAAGCACGATTCTCTCTCTCACTTTCAACGTTTTTGCTCCAAAAATTCGTGGTAAGTATTAAAGTTTTTGGGTTTTTGGTCGGCTCAAGCATAAAACATCAAATTTCCTCTTCAATGGTTGATTCAACAACTTTGAAACAAGAGGGCCATTGCGGCTTTCTTCTACGCCAGATATTACATTGGATTCCTCTACACGGTCCTCTACACGGATACTGCAATATTTTTTATGCCGGAGAAGATTCGAGGGTCGGGGTTTTTGTTCGTCTCCATTTTTAGTTTTAACACAATGTATACAATATTTTGCTTGGCCGGAAAACGCTATCTTCGGCGAACTTTCTTCTCTTCTTTGCTATTTAGTCACATACAATGATACAAATACATTGTATTCTATACAAATTCACTCAAATACATTGTGTTTTTGCATAAATATATTTTTTTGCTTGTATTTGTGTATTTCGAAGGTTTGTATTTTTTCAATACAGCTGAATACATTTGTATTCATGCATGAATACATGATATAAAGATTGAAATACACTGAATACAAACATTAAAATAGAACAAAATATAAACAATGAATACATTTAATTTTAAAATACAGTAAAATACACTGAATGATTTTAATGGCCATATCGGGGAGACAGTCGGGGGATATGACGATGTGCATGGCGGGTGAAATACAGTGAATACAACCAATGAAATATACTGAATACAACAGCAATAACATGTATTAGGAATAACTAAAATACTATTAATACAAATACATTTGAATACACTATATATAAAATAGCGAATACAGTAAATACAAACATTGAATCTAATGAATGCAATAGTAAAAAAAAAAATCAAAACACACTAAATACAAAAGTTATATACAACTGAAAAATCATTCTAATTAGTTGGGTTGATAATGAGGCATGTTAGAATTGATTTTGTTGAGTTATATTAAGAGTGTATCACGCTAATTGATATTATTTCCGTTATTAGACAATTGGGCATACCTATTTTTAAGGTGATTGTCGTTACTGTATTCATGAATACATGGCGCGAATACATGTGAATACATGCGCGTACTGGACTGCCCTGATTTTAGTCGCTTTTTGCTGCTGTATTCATGAATACAGCAGCGCGAATACATGTGAATACATGCGCGTACTGGACTGCCCTGATTTTAGTCGCTTTTTGCTGCTGTATTCATGAATACATGGCGCGAATACATGTGAATACATACGCGTACAGCTGAACTGCCTTGATTTTTATGCGCTTTTTGCTGATGTATTCATGAATACATGGCGCGAATACATGTGAATACATACGCGTACAGCTGAACTGCCTTGATTTTTATGCGCTTTTTGCTGATGTATTCATGAATACAGCAACGGAAATACACTACCATAACAACNGCTGTATTCATGAATACATGGCGCGAATACATGTGAATACATACGCGTACAGCTGAACTGCCTTAATTTTTATGCGCTTTTTGCTGATGTATTCATGAATACAGCAACGGAAATACACTACCATAACAATTAAATAGTAGCTATAGGAAGTAATTATGTATATTATATCTATAGGAAGTTAATAGCTACTAAA
>AWOL01S0082522.1:141912-165460 GCA_000715115.1 Nicotiana otophora | reverse complement strand
CAGGTATTGAAGATAACGGACTTGAGCAGAGTTAAAGAGGGATCGTAAGGATTCAAGGTAGAGTTGCTTGGTCGTCGCAGCCCCTTCGAGTCTTTTCATTTCATTGTACTGTTAACTTGTACAACAACAACAACCCAGTATAATCCCACTAGTGGGTCTGGGGAGGGTGGTGTGTACGCAAACCTTACCCCTAACCTAGGGTAGAGAGACTGTTTCCGATAGACCCTCGGCTCCCTCCCTCCCTGAACTCACCACCTTGCTCTTGGGGTGACTCGAACTCACATTGTATATTCGGTCCTCGTGATCATTCTATGTTTTCAGTTAGAGTTCAAGACTCAGTACTACCAGTCTTGAGAGGTTGTATATTATAATTATTTTCGTTGTTAGTTTAAAAAATAATGGCTTCAAAATTATAATGGAAATCGGCTTACCTAGTCTTAGAGACTAGGTACCATCACGACTCCTGTGGTGGGATTTTGGGTCGTGACATGGCGTCATTGTCCGAATCACCAACATTAATGTAGTCGGCTGTTTCACCTTCAAAATTTAAAAGAAAAAAACAACATTGTATGTTGCATCAGTTCTTTTTGGAAAATTGAAACTTATATAAAACCTGTTTTTTTTTTCCTACAATTATATTGTAACATATAATACCGCTGAAATCTTCACAGAAATCGTCTCCTTGTTGTATAACGTTCTCTTGTTGAATGGGAGATTGCATTTTTGTAGTCTCCTTCTCCTTATTTAAATGCTCTCCCGGAATGCCAACTTTAGCATCCTGTTTTGGAGAGTCCACATGCATAGTTTCCTTCTCTGTTATAATAAATGTGTACAACTTAATAAAATTATAGATAATTTATAGTAAACATTAACAACACTGTAGATAAATTGTAGTTTAATTATAGTAAATTTGTTAAAATGTTGTCCTGCAGCTGATATGCAAAATGAATTGTGAAATATGATGATAAAATGTACTAAATCATATCTGTATTTTCTTCATCCAATACCCCTTAAAATTGGGAAAATAAATCAACACCTACAGGAACATTCTCCTCAATTTGAATATCATTCATCTGTCTTGTATCTAAGAAAACCATTTGAAATATAATGTAGATTATTTATTGGTAATTTAGGCGATATGTAGATATAATGTTAATATAATGTAGATACATGTTTTACTGCTGCTGGCCAACACTGGTTTAGCACTACTGCCCGGAATGTCTTGATTGTTCTTTTCTTTGTAATATTCATCATTTTTCGTAGAACTGCTAGTAAATTGCAAGCATAATTTGTTAGGCTATATACTTTATGAATGATAATAGAAACTTAGACACGGTAAAAATTATTGTCCAAAATGAATATATTTTGAATGAAACCTTAGCATCAATGTTATCCTTTTGACTGTTTATTGCCTGTAAAACAGACTTGATGGAATCATTGAGTAGCAGTTGAATGCTACCTAGTTATTCAAAAACCTAAAGAACAAAAAATAGTTATAATTTATCTTACAATTAGAGCCTTAAATATATATATATATAAAGAAGACTAAAAAATCACGAATTATGTATACCTCTTTCTTGAAGGTTCCATGGTCTGAACTACCTATATATTAAAATAGAAAGAGTTAACGAAATAATTTGCATAACATAAATTAAAGAAACCATCTAGGATTATGTATAGATGTTACTTTATCAACATCTTTTCTTAAATTTTTTATTTGTTTCACAATATCTTTCTTGTCATCTATTCCCATTGCATGCTTATGTCTTGATGGAGATGGAGCATCTGTCAGATGCTCGGCCTTTGTATCAGCTTCTTCAAGGATGTATTCAACTTTATCTGGCAAATTCATTCTTGAAAGCTCTTCCGGTGCTTCAATTATGTTGGTGAACTGAGTGAAACAAAATGTGAGGGACCTAGTCATAATATGTATAAAATGTGTAGATAATTTGTATTGAATTGTCTTCCCAGAAGTGAAAACCATTTACCTTGATTCATGATGGTTTGATCATTCTATCTTCCAATGCAGATAACCATATCTTGTCCTTACTAGCTGTCCAGTTAAGTATGCGTGGGATCGAATTACCAACCCTTGTAGCTGTATCCGTGTTGATTGTAGAGCAACACTCATACAACCATATTTGCATAACTAGTGCAAAACCTCGAATGACATAAAAATGCACAGAATGGTTGATCTTGTGCCTAACAGACTAAAGCAATTGTGTATAAGATTCGATACCCCATGCGTAGTTCGCATACTGCCCCGAGTCCACCAATTTGAACCTAAAATGGTCTATCAAACCTAAATTATCTTTGTCTGAAGGAGAGAGGAAGAATTCTATCAGATAGAGAATACATAGCTTGACTGCATCCTCATCGTTCACCCAACTACGGCTGGTTATAATTTGTTTCAAGTATGACTTCTCAAATTTTTCCTTGTTCGGAAAATAGCTCTTCATTATGTTACTGTCATACTTAGTTGTGTAACCAAAGTCTGTCACTTCTATAAAACATCTAAGGCCACCGATCAGGGCAAACTCTCTCAACCCAAAGTTTAGTCTCTCACCCTTTATCTCTGCTGTAAAAAAGTCTGAACCAGATGCGTTTAATTCATATTTTATGAGAGGTGAATTGCCTGATTTTGGATACATATTTTGGGCAAGGAAGGAAAATACCCAAAACATGTCTTCTTAAACAGCTTTAACCCATTTTCAGACAGTAATTCCTTGATTTGTCCAGGAATAGCAGGGTCGGATAATATCAAGAATCTAGTGATGTCATAATCAACATCATGTGGTGCAAAAAATGTTCGATTCTGTACCAAAATAAATAGCAAGTTAATAAAACTTGTTTCAAAACCAGAAAATAAAATAACTACATTTCTACTATATTTTAGCTACAATCAGAAAAATATTAATACATTGCATACAAGTAAGTTTCAACATTAGTAAACATATATAACAACTGACTACATTGAAACTACAAATGCACTAATAAAATTATGTTTAGAGCAAGAAATTAGAAATTAAGAACTAGACATAATATATACAATTTCTCTACAGTAACTGAAACTAACATCTACAAAATAGAGCAAATAATAACCAATAAAACCAATTAAATCATGTAGTACATTCCCTAACTAAATGATTTCGAATAATATACAAGAAATCTATAATTTAGAGGAAAATGTAGAAAATTTGTTAACCTACAACATATCTACACAATGTAGACAAAATTTCTACAAATATAAAAAAAACAAAAATTATGTATGTTCATGAGAATGAGAACAAGTCTTTTAACTTTAAAAAGAAAATGGAACTACTAAAATTTTACCTTCTCAAATGACTGTTGTGGTATAGTTTTAGTTGATTTTTGAACCTTCTTCTTTTTTGGAGGTTTAACAGTAGGAGAAACTCTGGTTTTTTTGCAACTTTCGTGATAACTTCTTTTTCGACGAAATTATCATCGGAAACAATTTCTTTGCCCTTCCGCTTTACAGATTTACCAGATGTCGAGGCTTCACCAGCATCCCTATCATGCTAATGTTTTGTTCGATCTTCTGCCCTAGCTTCACGAGGGGAAAGCTTGGGCTTTGTATCTGGTTTTGCATGTGCTGATTTTGAAACTTTTTTGGGTGAATCCTATGAGAAAATACCCAAATCAAAAGTAGGAATATCACATACTTTAACTTGTTTAGGGTTAATCTTCGAAAGTGCTTTCTTATTCATTGAAAGTTAAGGAAACATTTAAGCAACTACAATTTTGGTAGGATTTAGAGCTGGAATCTGTAAAAATCGCGAAGGATTTTTGAAGAAGAGTGAAAACGGGCATTAATGGAGGGAGATATTAAAGAAACGTGGGGGGTATGGAGAGAGAAACATGAGGGAGTGGGATATGTACGTTAGAGTGATTATAGGAGTTAATTTATTCTCATTAAATTTCAAAAATGTACATAATTGGTAAATTATATATGACTATGTAATTAAATTAAAACTTGAGTAGGGAGGGTAATAAAGTTTCAAATAGTGTATAGGAATGTAAAAATTCCTATTTAATAACCTCCAGATGTCTAGTCCGTTAAAACGAGGGCAATGTTGAAACTTTGTCTAACAGTAAGGGTATATTTGATCCGATAGTATAATGGAGGGTACATCTATGTTTACCCTCAAAATCAGATAACATTTGAATTTGTAAGTGGTTTTAAGGAAACATGGATTAACTTGATACAAAACGATGAATTAGAATGTAATTGAAACAAATAATGGAAAAGTAAATGCAAACCACAAAAATTGAACAATCTTAGCTTTGGCAGGTTAATCACCCTCAAGCCAGAAACGCTTCGATCAGTGTCAGGATACATAACTACAAGAGCTTAAAGAGAAATAATAATGATATATTGCTTTGGAATACGTGTTATAATGTGTCAAATGAACTATTAGACCCCCTTTATATAGGAGAGGAGTCCTACTTTAGGTACAATTCTATAAAAGGTAAAAATCCCTTGATTTGATGATTACCGGTTCCTAACTGATACGCGCCGAGATTTCCGCCATAAGATCAGACCGGTCATAGATATTTCGGTCTTCTGTTGGTTATTTTAACAATATTTCTTTGGGTTCGTTTAGGGCAAAGTTCGACTCCAGGGTCTCGTACTCAATGTTCTCGAAGGCAGGTATTCTGACCCCGTGTTCTAGCTCGGTAGGACTCGAGGTTAATCTTCAGCCCTTGGTTGTCACGTACTGGGCCTGAACCTACCATGTCATAGGCTAGCTCGATTTCGACCATATACAGATAGTCCCCTCATTTTTCGGAGAGTAGACAACGAGAAACGACATGAGCTTCCGATCCTAACTTCGATACCCCGTGACAGAAATGACAAAATAGTCAAAACGTCTCGTCAGTCAAGTCTTAATGGCATTAAATGCTTGTTAGTTGTTGGTCGGCCACTCCTAGATGTGAGCCGTCGCTGAAAAACTATAAATACCCCCTCATTTGTTCATTTAAACTTTACATCCAAACTTTCTACTGACACGACCCGAAATTCCCACCTTCGGACCGTGATGACGTCTAATATTTCACTTGCTAGGCAAGCTAACGTTAGAATAATATTTGCCATTTTTAAACAATTTTTAAATTTATTAATAACAAAGAAATAAATACGGAAGTAAAGTTTGAACTGTAGTAATTAATTCATAAAAATAGTGATGTCTAAATACCATCCCAGAATTGGTGTCACAAGTGCACGAGCTTCTAGAATAATACAAATAAAGGTCTGCATAAAATAAAGCTGTCTGAAAACAAACACACAGCTAAAGTAAAGTAGACGGGGACTTCAGAACTGCGGACGCCGTGCAATTATACCTCAAGTCTCCTCTGGTAGCTGAGATCCGAGCAAGTCTATGGTACGCCGCTGGGACCAACTCCGAAATCTGCACAAGAAGTGCAGAGTGTAGTATCAGTACAACCGACCCCATGTACTGGTAAGTGCTGAGCCTAACCTCGATAAGTAGTGACGAGGCTAAGGCAGGTCACTTACATTAACTTGTACGCAATATTAGTAACAACAACAATAATAGAAATAAATCAAGTAACTCATTTTTAACAGTTGAAGCCAACTCAGCAGTCATAACCAATTATCATTTCAATCAATTTGCGTTGCAGCGTGCAACCCGCTCACACAACATATTCATTTTCAATCCTCCCATATATTTATTTTAA
Source organism: Nicotiana otophora (assembly GCA_000715115.1). Lineage (NCBI taxonomy): Eukaryota > Viridiplantae > Streptophyta > Magnoliopsida > Solanales > Solanaceae > Nicotiana > Nicotiana otophora. Next base: position 159,742 of record AWOL01S0082522.1, on the reverse strand, counting down.
TCATATATAGACTTTTAAATAAGTCTGTTGCGGCGTACAACTCGATCTCCCAATATGGACTTTTAATAAGTATGTTGCGACGTGCAACCTGATCCCCCAATATGGACTTTTAATAAGTCTATTGCGGCATGCAACCCGATCCCCCAATATGGACTTTTAATAAGTCTGTTGTGGCGTGCAATCCGATCCCCAAATATAGACTTTTAATAAGTCTGTTGCGGCATACAACCCGATCCCCAAATATGGACTTTTAATAAATTTTTTGCGGCGTGCAACCCGATCCCCCAATATGGACTTTTAATAAGTCTGTTGCGGGGTGCAACCCGATCCCCCAATATATTCTTTTCAATCAATTCTGTTGCGGCGTGCAACCCGCTCCTCCAATATATTTATTTAACAATTCTTATAGAAGAAATTTCCCCAATAAACGCAATAATTAATATAAAATTTTAAGACGACAAGCATACAATAATTATGAAACAAACAATGATAAATAATAATTTATTATAGAAATCAGGGAGAAAATAGGCAGTTTAATATTTAATATGCTAAATGTCAAGTAGCAATTAATGCACATAAATCAAATAAGCATGTAGCAATTATTGCAGGAATTCAAGAATTAATATTTGACAAGGAATAGGAGAGAAACAATTATTATAACAATTAATTCGTGTATTAAAATAAATTTAGGATTTTCAAATAATTATGCAAATAATTAATTTGGCGACATATAGACACTCGTCACCTCGCCTATACATCGTTCACATGCATTTTACATAACAAATAATTTAAAGGTTCTATTCTCTCAAGTTAAGGTTAACCACGACACCTACCTCACTTTGCAATTTCAATCAATTACTCGACCATAACTTTTCCTTTTAAATTTGACTCCAAAAGCTTCAAATCTATTCACAAATAATTCGATATACGCAATACGAATTATAAAAATTAATTCCATACGAATTTATTAATTTTTCGGATAAAAATCCGAAATTCACTTTAAAAATTGACAGTGGGGCCCACGTCTCAAATCTCGAAAAAACTTACGAAATCCGAACACCCATTCCGAGACGAGTTCAACCATAAAAAATTATTAAATTCCCATGTCAAATGGACCTTCAAATCTTAAATTTTCGTTTTGAAACTTTTATTCAAAATCCCCATATTTTCTCAACTCAAGACACTAATGCGATGATAAAAATAAATATATAATCATGGAATATAATCAGTTTGGGTGATGAACACTTACCCAATCAATTTTCTTGAAAAACCCACAAAGAATCTCCCAAAACCGAAGTCTAAAACTCAAAATGTGGAGAAAATGGTGAAACCCTCGAATATAAATTCTCTGCCCAGGACTTCCGCATCTACGGACAAATAAGTGCATCTGCGCTATAGCATTTGCGGGCAGATGTTCGCATCTGCGAACTTGAGTTACCAGGTCTAGGTTCGCATCTGCGGACAATGTAGCCGTACCAGCGGCACCGCAGAAGATAAAACTGGAGCGCAGAAGCGACTCCTTCGCGGAAGCGATCGATGAATCGCAGAAGCGGCCACGCACCTGCGGCCAAACTTGCGCAGGTGCGAAACACCAGAACCAGACCTGCAAGTTTTTACAAAAATGATCTGAAATACATTCGAAACTCACCCAAGCCCCTCGGGGCCTTATCCAAATATCCCAGCAAGTCCCGTAACATAATACAGACTTACTAGGGGTCTCAAATAACATCGAAATTACAATTCACACCTTGATTCGGACTTAAGAGTTTCAAACTTTTTTTTCATTTTCAAAACTTGTGCCGAAACATGTTAAATGAATCCGGAATGACTTTAAATTTGGCACACAAGCCATAAATGACATAACAGAGCTATTCCAATTTCCAGAATCGAATTCTGACTCCGATATCAAAAAGTCAATCCCGTGGTCGAACTTTGGAAATCTTTAGCCTTTAGGCTTCTAGTTTCCGTTAAATTTCCATAACTTGAGCTAGGGACCTCCAAATTAAATTCCGGACATACGCCCAAGTCTCAAATCACGATATGGACCTACTGTAACTATCAAAACACTGATTCAAGTCCGTTTTCTCAAAATATTGACCAAAGTCAACTCAGTTGAGTTTTAAAGCTCTATTTTATATTTAATCTATTTTTCACATAAAAACTTCTCAAAAAATTATACGGAGTGTGCACGCAAGTCGAGAAATGATAATTAGTGCTTTTCGAGGTTTTAGAATACATAATTCATTATCAAATTTAAAGATGACATTTTGGGACATCACATCTTCCCTCGTACCTAAGAAATTTCAATACTTTCAAGCACTTATATTCTGGTTACTTTGTGATATTTTATAAGAATTTCTGTTCCGTCTTCATCCCAAACCATCAAGTGTACTCTTTTAACTTCCTCTTTTTCCTTATTTCCTCTCCATAAAGAAATGGTGAAAACGTCCAAAATCGTTCCCCAAAAAGAATCTCATTCTACCTCGCGGCCGGCTACCGAAGAGGCCGCTTCACATACTGCTATAGATGAACCAGCACCGGAACCTCCTCTAAATATTTTCATCCCGGGGGAGGGTGGCCGGTCAATGTTAATTTTAAAGTCAAAAAGCCCTCCTCCATACTAGGCCGGTGTAAGGAGGTCTCGAGGTACATCTGTTCGATCACCGAGGATATTCTCTCCGAAGTCAAAAAGGATTTTAATTGGGTTGACAAATATGTGGTGGTTCCCAAACTTGACGAATCCATCACTACCCACGTCGAGGGATTTTTAAGTGTTTACACTTATCCCTTCACGTTGGGCACCTTGGACCCGGTTATCGTCGACTTTTGTAAAATATACGACGTAACCCTTGGTAAAATTCACCCTTCTTTCTGGAGGATCGTAATCCTCCTCCATTTCTTTGTAAGCAAGATCGAAGGGTGCCCTTTTACTATAGATCACCTCATGCGTTTATATAGTCCCCGACTCTACTAGGGGGACTGATCAAGCTCGCCCGTCGGGCCAGTAAGGCCCCGTTCTGGAGTATAGATGAAGATAGGGATCGAGGTTGGCTAGGCCATTTCGTTCGAGTGAGGACCTCGGACTTGATCCCGGCCGAGCACATGGCATTTGCTAAGAAGTGGAATATGTCATGTAAGTATATAATTTTGCTTCCTAGATTTTATTTATCGCCTTTTTCCTTCCTTCTTATCGGTGTTCTGTGATGGTGCAGTTGTTGCTCGGATCCTGAACGCAGTTCCTTGACTCAAGGAGTGGGTCGAGGGCATCGTATCACAAAGGCCTTATTCCGAGCGCTCGTGGCGCAAGCTTTCAAAGGGTCGATGGGAGGCCCGTTTGCTTGGTGAGATCTCTTTCACGAGTAATATTTGGTTTCCCTTTTGCATGATTAAGTCCTTTCTTGTTTTATTTCCTTTTGAAGGTTTACCCAAGGATGTCCAAATGAGGCCCCCATTTGGTAGTGACGATTTCCCCACTGAGTCCCCTCCTCCGAAACAGGGTGAAGAGAAGAAGAAGAGAAAAATGGCTCTGAGTTCTCCGAGCTCGGAGGAAACAAAACCAAGGAGGAGGCTGATCCGCAAGCCAAAAGAAACTTCCAGCTCTTGAATACTTAATTCGGACTCCCTCTACCGGCCTATGGACAAGTCTGAAGAGGATGAGATTTTAGTGGCCCGGGAGCCATCAGTCCCTGAAGAACGGGCATCAACCAAAGGGGGGATAATAGAGGCCAATCCCTCCCAAACTTAAAAGGTCGATGCATCAGTGAGGGCCGAGAACCCTCAAGATGTCGGTTCTGCTCCACCCGGTGTCATTGATATAATGGGATCGCCTTCATTCACGGACTCAATGTTCGGTGAAGCTCAAGAGGCAAAGGAGCGTTCAAATGAGGGGTCCAAGGATCGAATGATCCCCTCCAAATCTTTTTTGATAGAGTGGACTCTATTGCCACGAAGGATGTCACCGGATTGGGTGATTTAGAAGTACTAAGAAGAAGTCCACCCTCGGGGATAGGTGGGTCTAGCTCGAGCCCGATATTGGTCAACCGATTCCTTCCCCAAGTGATGTTCCCGGTCGGAAGCGGTCGATCGTTATCTCTATTCCGGAGGACTCCCAGGTCCTTTCTGCGTCTGTTGGGGTAGCTAGTTACCTCCGGTGCCTGGTGACTGAAGAAGACCAGGCAAAGATGAATGAGGTGGAATCTCCATGCTTGCTCAACGAAGCACAACAGGCATTGAATCGGGTAAGGTGTTACCAAACCTTTTCATTTTCCAGCTTTGGTTACTTGATGATCTTAATAATTTTCCTTGTATTCGCAGGCCTCGGTGCTTCACCACGAGATCTTCCTCCGATATCGAGAAGAGTTGAGTCTCCTCAAGGCCGAATTCAAAGAGCTTATTGAGAAGAGAGATAGGTACAAACTTTTCAGTGAGCAACGCAAGGAAGAGGCCAAGAGTCTTCAGGCCGAGTTGGACGTGGCTTAGAAAGAACATGCCATTCTGGTGGAAGAGGTAAAAGTCTTTGAGGTTAGTGATAATGAAATAGACTTGGTGACTAACGGTCATAATCCACAAGTCCAACAAAAAATCGATCGGGTTGATTAACTGCGAGCCGAGATGGATGATGTCAAGGCCGAGACCGACGAATGGAGGTGAAGGATAGACCGACTGGCCTCGGAAAAGGAGTCTGCTCGGGCACAACTGGCTTCAGCTGAGGCCTAACTTCTAGCGGCAAAAGAAAAGGTCGAGGTGCAAGCCAAAAAGGTTGAAGAGCTCCAGTCTCAGCTAAGCTCGGTCTCCTCTGGGCGAGAAATTATGGCCAAGGAGCTTAAAACGGCCAAGTCGGCGAAAGTGGTGGTTAAAGACGATGCCAACGAGATGGTGGCCCAATACAAGGCCGATGCCGAGATGTCCCAGGATCTCTTGAAGGACATTGGTTATTATGAGAAACGGCAGTCGCGAAGAGAGGCCCTCTAGGAGATTCATGCTCGAGGCTTCAATCTATCGGCCGAGATCGAAGTCGATAAGGGGCTCGAGGCCGAGGCCAAAATATTGGCCTACCTCGAAGAAGAAGAAGAAGAAGACTTTGAGGGTTCCGATGGACCCGAGGGTGAAGAAGACCAGGCTATTTAGATGCCTTTGTAGAAATTTTGTGTTGTTTTGTTTTTTTTGTACTTGTGTACTTTTGTATTTTTTGTTAAGGCCATTTGGCCTTTGTAAAGACTGTATATAATATACAAGGCTTGTTTTTCCCTTCGCCAGTTTAAGAATTTTATTTTCCTTTGCTTTATTCTTTATGTTTGTAAAGATCGAAATGCCTTAGAATAAGATAGTTAGGTCATGTTCGGAGGTTTGAACAGGGCTTGCCTTCGACATTATTTTGTATAAGGCATCATGGGGGTTCGGTATGACCGAAAACGTTTTTCGATTTGGTATGACCATAAACTTTTTCCCCAAAGTACTTATGATTTTTTAGATTATAGTTTGTCGAGCGTAGCCTTTAGAACCGGTTATGAAATTTTGAAGGCCTTGTTTTTTGTTATGGGTATCGGACGTCTCTGAGCCATTTTAATACGGTTGTAGCCTTTAGTTCGGGTGTTGGACAGTGGGCTTGTTACCCCGAGTTATTCGGGATTTGCCTAAGATAACAATCCTCGATTAGGGATGGTCGTAGCCTTTAAGGTTCGGGCGTTTCCTAATAGGTCTTGTGCCCTCGAGTTATCTGGGCTTTGCCTAAGATAACAGTCCCTGAATGGGGATGGCCGCAGCCTTTAAGGTTTGGGCGTTGCCTAATAGGTCTTGTGCCCCCGAGCTCCCTCAGCCCGAGCCGTCCGAGTTTGTTTTTGGACGGCAGTCCCCAATTAGAAGTGATCGTTTGAACCCGAATAAAGGAGACCGTTGGGCTCGATACCTTTAGGGGATCGGATATAGGAAATTCCTTAAGAGGAAAGAAAAAAGAGAGAAATTCTTAAGGGACAAAATATTTAACCGCAAGGTAGAAACTTCTTTTTATTCTTGTGCATAATAGGTACACATATGTACAAGCTTTGTGCCAGGGATCGAGCAGTCTATGCGGACACGGTTCATTTGACCGTTTGGCCCTTACACTAAATCCTATCGATCGAGCTGAGACCATTCAATCATAAAGTTTCTTTCCTTGCTAAAGTTGTTATCCGAGGGTAATGCCCCCAGTATTCTGGGCCTATTGTAGAGAGGCCTCGAATACGGTTGTCGTGATCTTCGATATGGGTTCATAACAGGCATTCGATTCTAAGTTAGCACGATTTACTGTTGCCTCGTTAAAAATCTTGCCGTAAAACCCATTTGGGACAAAACCGGTTCAAGGAAAAAAGACTGCAACGCATGCTTTCAAGCCTAAAAAATATTATCGGTCCTTGTTTGTTACCTTCAAGTGTTAGTTCAAAATAAAATAAATGAATGGGGTCGTACCTTAGCAGTAGTATCGCTTCAAGTGAGCTATATTCCAGTTGTTCGGTAGTTGCTCGTCGTTCATTATTTCGAGTTTGTACGATCCTTTACCGGTGATTTCGCTAATTTGATAAGGGCCTTCCCAGTTTGGTCCTAACTTCCCTTCGTTTGGGTACCGGGTATTTAGCGTGACCTTCCTCAACACTAAGTCCCCAATATTGAAATGTTGAAGGTTGGCCCTTCGATTGTAATATCTCTCGATCCGCTATTTTTGTGCGGCCAACCGGACAAGGGCTGCTTCGTGCCTTTAGTCTAATAGATCTAGGCTCGTATTCATAGCCTCGTTGTTTTATTCCTTGGTTGCATATCGAAACCTCAGGCTCGGTTCTCCGACTTTGACCAGTATTAGAGCTTCGGCGCCGTAAACTAGTGAGAATGGGGTGGCCCCGGTACTGGACTTCGAGGTCGTACAGTATGCCCATAGGACTTCAGGTAAAATTTTCTTCCATTTTACTTTGGCGTTGGTCAACCTCTTTTTGAGGTTTTGGAGTATGGTTTTGTGGGTCAATTCTACTTGTCCATTCCCACTAGGGTGGTAGGGTGTTGATAGGATCCTTTTGATTTTATGATCTTCGAAAAATTTGCTTACCTTGCTGCCGATGAATTATTTCCCATTGTCGCATACGATCTCGGCCGGTATTCCGAACCGGCATATGATGTGGTCCCAAATGAAATCGATGACTTCTTTCTCCCTGACCTTTTTGTATGCCTGGGCTTCCACCTACTTAGAGAAATAATCAGTCATAAACAAATATAAATTGAGCCTTACCAGGTGCCCAAGGAAGGGGACCAACGATATCCATTCCCCACTTCATGAACGGCCATTGCAAAAAAAGAATGCAGCATCTCCCCGGGATGATGAATCATCGAAGCGTGACTTTGACATTCATCACATTTTTGTACGAACTCATTCGCGTCCTTTTCCATATCTATCCAGTAGTAGTCGGCTCTGATCACTTTTCGAACCAATAATTCGGCGCCTGAATGATTTCCACAGGTGCCTTCGTGGATTTCCCTCAAAACGTACTCGGTATCCCCTGGTCCTAGACATATCGCGAGTGGGCCATCGAATGTTCTTCTGAATAGGGTTCCATCTTCGGACAGGCTAAACATGGCTGCCTTTGTACGTAGGGCCCTCGATTGTTTTGTATCCGGGGTAGTTTTTTGGTCTTCAGATATTCTATATATTTATTTTTCCAATCCCAAGTTAGGCTCTTTGAGTTAATCTCGACATGGCCTTCTTTCACTACCGATCTCATAATTTGTACGACTACCCCCGAGTTGAACTCGTCATCCTCGACCGATGACCCTAAGTTAGCAAGGGAATCATTCTCACTGTTTTGATCTCGAGGTACGTGTTGCGAAGTTCATTCTTTGAACTGATATAATGTTACCTGCAACTTATCCATGTACATTTACATTCGTTCTTCTCTGACCTCGAACGTCCCATTTGTTTACCACAAGGAGGGAGTCGTACTTGGCTTCGATCACCTCTGCCCCCTAGTTCGATACCTACAATCATGGCCTCATATTCGGCCTCCTTGTTAGTCAATTTCACAGTCCTAATAGATTTTCTAACTATATTGCATGTTGGTGGCTTCAACACGATGCCAAGTCCGGACCCTTTTGCGTTCGAGGCATCGTCTGTAAAGAGGGTCCAGATCCCCGAAGAGGTTCCTGGGTTGATTAATAACTCTCTTTCGACCTCGGGTATTAGGGACGGCGTAAAGTCGGCCACAAAGTCTGCCAAAATTTGAGACTTAGTGGCTGCCTATTTGGACAGCCGGCCCAAGAGCTCGGGCTTATTCATAACATCCCTCAATGGGTAAGTAGTCACGACACATATGGGGTGACACTGGAAGTATGATTTTAGCTTTCTAGAGGTGCTTAGCAAAGCGAGCGCCAGCTTTTCTAGGTGAGGGTATCTAGTTTCGGCCTCACTTAAGATCCTGCTAACATAGTAAATTGGAAATTGCGTACCTTGTTCTTCCCGGACCAGGACTCCACTTACTGCTATCTCTGATACTGCCAAGTACAAGAATAGTTGTTCGTCTGTCTTCGGCGTGTGAAGCAGCAACGGGCTCGATAGATATCGCTTGAGTTCCTCTAGGGCCCGTTGGCACTCCGGGGTCGATGAGAAGTTATTTATCTTCTTCAATAGTATGAAGAACCAGTGGCTCTTGTCAGATGACCTCGAGATAAATCACCCCAAGGCAGCTATGCGCCCGGTAAATATTTGCACGACCTTCACGTTGTCCACAACCGTGAAATCTTCGATGACTTTGCTCTTGTCGGGGTTAATCTCGATTCCCCAGTTGGATACCATGAATTCGAGGAATTTACCTTATCCAACTCCAAACGCACATTTCTCTAGGTTCAGCTTCATATTGTATTTCTTCAATATGCTGAAGGTTTCCTGCAAATGCTTTAAATGGTCCTCTGCTCGCAGAGACTTAACCAACATATTGTCAATGTAAACCTCCATTGATTTTCCTATTTGTTCCTCGAACATACGGTTTACTAGGAGTTGGTAAGTGGCACCGATGTTTTTTAATCCGAACGGCATCACGTTATAGCAGTGTGTATCGTATTTAGTGATGAAGGAGGTTTTCTCCTGATCATCCGGGTCCATCCGTATTTAGTTGTACCCAGAGTACGCATCGAGAAAACTGAGGATCTCATGGCCGGCCGTGGCATCGATCATGCGATCGATGTCGGGCAAATGGAAAGAGTCCTTGGGACATGCCTTATTCACATCTTTATAGTCTACACACATTCTTAATTTATTTTCTTTTTAGGGACTACCACTACGTTCGCTAACCAATCTGGGTATTTAACCTCCCGAATGGAATCTATTTTAAGGAGTATAGATACATCATCGTTGATGAAAGCATGTTTGACCTCGGACTGGGGTCTCCTCTTCTACTTCACCGGATGGGACTTCGGTTCCAGGCTTAGCTTATGAGTGGTTATTTCTGGCGGGATCCCTGTCATGTCAAGGTGGGACCAAGAAAAATAATCTACATTAGCTATAATAAATTGAATGAGTTTTTTCTTGAGCTCGGGACTTAACCCCGTGACCAGGTATACCTTTCGATCGGGTAGATGCTCGACCAATATGACCTGTTCCATCTCCTCAACCATCGATTTAGTGGCATCAGAATCATAGGGAGCTATAAAAGACCTGGATACCCCGTAATCATCCTCGTCATCAGTCCCATATTTCTCCAGTTGGGTCGGAGCTGATGTCGGTAATTGCTATTTAGTTTCTAGCTTTGTGACCGAACTCGGCCCCTTTGTCGTTGCAAGTGCGGATATCGAGATTGCCTCTTCGACCGCAAATATCTCCTCTGCGGCTAGCTGTTCTCTGTAGATTATTTTAATCCCACCTCGTGTTGGGAATTTTAACACTTGGTGCAGAGTCGAGGGTACTTCCCTCATGTTGTGGATCCATGGCCTTCCGAACAAAGCGTTGTACCTCATGTCTCCTTCGATTAGATAAAACTTAGCTTCCTGGATGGTCCCGGAGGTATTCACCGGTAATGTTATCTCACTCTTAGTGGTTTTATATGCCATATTGAATCTATTTAGAACTCGGACTACAAGCACACGATTTGGTCTTGTATACCAAGATGCTCCATGACCCTTGATCGGATGATGCTGACTGAGCTACCTGGATCAATTAACACACGCTTAACTTAAAATTTATTTACGAATACAGATATTACCAGTGCATCATTGTGGGGCTGCACGATCCCTTCTGTGTCATCCTCGTTGAAAGACAAGGTTCCTTCCGGTATGTAATCTCGAGTCCATTTTTCCCTCGTGATGGATACTTTGGTGCGCTTCAACATCGGCCCCTGAGGGACATCGACCCCACTGATGATCATGTTAATGACGTGTTGCGGTTCTTTTTGTTCGGTCTGCTTGTTAGAATCCCTATTCCTAAAATGATTCTTGGCTCGGTCACTCAGGAATTTTTTAAGATGCCCGTTGTTGAATAGTCGGGCTACTTCCTCTCTCAACTGTCAGCAATCCTCCGTTCTGTGGCCGTGAGTGTCGTGATATTTACACATCTGGTTAGGATCCCTTTGGGAAAGATCAGATTGTAGAGGTCGAGGCCATTTGGTGTCCTTGATGTGTCTGATAGCTGATACAATGGCAGCAACATCGACGTTAAAGTTGTATTCCAATAACCTCGATGCTTCCTTGGGCCCGATAGGCCTGTCAAAACCGTTCTTTCCCATGAGTCCCCGGTTACTTTGACCTCGATCACTTCTACTTTCACTTCTTGTGGGATTTCTCCCGGATCCATTACCCATCCGATCCCCATTGTATGGTTGATAACGGTCCCTGCTCGATCTCGGTTCACGATCAATGTATCTTTTGGCTCTATCGACGGATCTGACAGGATAAACAGACCCCAAAGAGGGCCCAAGTTGATCATCTTCGACTCTAATTTTTGATTGATACCGGTTATGCACGTCGGCCCAAGTAACGGCCGGATATTCTATCAGGTTTTGTTTCAACTGATGTGAAGCCATCGAGCTTCGAATATTGAGTCCTTAGGTGAAAGCCTGAATGGCCCAATCATTAGCGACCGATGGCAGGTCCATCTGTTCTATTTGAAAATGGTACACGAACTCTCTGAGCATCTCGTTATCCTTCTGTTTCACTTTGAAAAGATCCGACTTCCTAGTTTCGGCCTTGATGGCCCCAGTGTGTGCTTTCACAAAAGAATCTACAAGTATAGCAAATGAGTCAATAGAATTAGGAGGTAAGTTGTGATACCATATCATAGCTCCCTTTGACAGGGTCTCCCCGAACTTCTTCAACAGGACAGACTCAATCTCATCACCCTCCAAGTCGTTCCCTTTGATGGCATATGTGTATGAGGTTACATGCTCATTTGGGTCGGTCGTTCCATTATATTTAGGAATCTCGGGCATGCGAAATTTCTTAGGGATTGTTTTTGGAGCCGCACTCGGAGGAAAAGGTTTTTGCACGAACTTCTTGGAATCCAAGCCATTCAATATCCACTCGTTTTGTCAGTTCCTCGAGCATCTTTATGATCTCGAGGTTAGCCCCCGATTCATTTTATTCGACCTCTCTGCGATCGATTTATCCCTGTGGGTGGCTTCCCGTGGTGGACCGGGATCAACTTTGCTCGGTGCGCGGCTTTGATTTTGTAACTGAGTTATCGCCACATGTTGAGCCTGTAGCATTGCGAAGATCACCCTTAAACTGATCCCGTATCCGCCAACGTTTTGTGTATTTTGAGTCGCCGATAGGACTCCATCCCAGACACAATTCTCGGGGTCAGTAGGTAGGTTTGTGTCAATAGCCACATGCGAATTAGCGTCAATTGGGTCTGCGACCAGAATTCCGATGGGATCAACGGGCTGTATCTCGTCACCGGGCGCTATGTTGTTATTTTCACCGTGATGACCAGACTCGTTGTCAACATGTAGGGGTGCTGGTTGAGAGTTCGACATCTTGAATTTTAACCTGAAATTAGAGACACTTCAAAGAACATGTGTAAAGTAGCGTGTGTTGTGGATATTTGTATCAAATAACCACTATTATCCTTAGCCCCACGGTAGGCGCCAAACTGTTTACCCTCAAAATCGGATAACAATTGAATTTGTAAGTGGTTTTAAGGATACGTGGATTAACTTGATACAAAGTGATGAATTAGAATGTAATTGAAATAAATAATGAAAAAGTAAATGCAAACCACACGAATTGAACAATCTTAGCTTTGGAAGGTTAATCACCCTCGAGTCAGGTACGCTTCGATCGGTGTGAGGATATAGAAGAACAAGAGCTTAAAGAGAAATAATAATGATATATTGCTTTGGAATGTGTGTTACAATGTGTCAAATGAACTATCAGACACCCTTTTTTATAGCAGCGGAGTCCTACTTTAGGTACAATTCTATAAAAGGTAAAAATCCCTTGATTTGCTGATTAACGGTTACTTACTGATATACGTCGAGATTCTCGCCATAATATCCGACCGGTCACGGATATTTTGGTCTTCTGTTGGTTATTTTAACAATGTTTCTTTGGGCTCGTTCGGGGCTAAGGTCGACTCCGGGGTCTCGGACTCAATGATCTCGAAGGCAGGTGTTCTGGCCCCGGGTTCTAGTTCGATGGGACTCGAGGTCGATCTTCAGCCCTTGGTTGTCACGTTCCGAACCAGAACCTACCATGTCGTAGGCGAGCTCGATTGCGATCGTATACAATCTAGACAATAAATAATAGTAGAGGGATATTTTTGACCCTTTTCCCTATATTTTTTGATATCACAGTATTTCACGTTAATTATAATAATGACATATTGATATCACGACTTTCACATTAAAGAATAATGACGACGTATTAAAATTATAACAGTATCAGAAAAGAGTCAAAAATACTCCTTTATTAAGTGAAAAAGATCATATATACACTCTGTTATACTATCGGTTCATCACTACCCGACATTATAAAACTAGTACAAAAATACCCTTCCTATGTTAGATCACCTAACCACCATAATTACAATCATCAGTTTTAACTCACCACCACAACCCTCCATTAGCATCCCCTCCTGTGTATTGCACAAACCCATCACTGTCCCCCGTCCTCTTCTTGAAGAAATTCAGGAAAGCATGACATAGAAAGAGCTACCTTTCATGGAAGTATACGTATTTCGAATTTTCTCTGTATTTCCATTCACTCCATAACCATTCAGACTTATTCTCTCTGAATCACACTTTTTAATTTTTCTTTTCTCTCTTAATTCTTTTGATATTCCTTAGTTTTCATTCAAGGTGGATTCCCAGAAGAGAAAATTCACCAAAAATGACATTTTTAACGACGATGCAAACAAAGCCGAGAGGCTCAGACTTGACGCCAAGGCGCAAAAAGCTATGACCGGAACCTTCAAAATAGAGACTAAACCCAAGAGGATTCAAAAGCTTGGAAATGGATGACCCAAAAACGGGAGAAGTGCACAGTTAGCCACTAATTAGAGATGTTTTTATTTTTTAACCACTGTTTAAAATATATTTACTCTTTAGCCAGTGTTTAATAAATTTTTATCCGTCCGGTCGAAAATACCCATGTGCTAGACATGGGTGCTGTGTAAATATTAAGGACATGATGTCCTTAACTTCATGAATGCTGTGTAAATATTAAGGACAAAGTGTCCTGTATTTACACCTTTTGTTGTTAAACTTTAGGACATCATATCCTTAACTTCATATGTGCAGTTTAAATGTTAAGGACATGACGTCCTTAACTTCATGTGTGCAGTGTAAATGTTAAGGACATAATATCCTTAACTTGTATTTGCACATTCTATTGTTAAACTTTAGGACCTCGTGTCCTTAACTTCATATGTGCAGTGTAAATGTTAAGGATATGGCGTCCTTAACTTTATATGTGCAGTGTAAATGTTAAGGACATAGTGTCCTTAACTTTATAAGTGTTGTGTAAATATTAAGGACATGGTGTCCTTAACTTCATGAATGTTGTGTAAATATTAAGGACAGAGTGTCCTGTATTTACACCTTCCGTTGTTAAACTTTAGGACATCATGTCCTTAACTTCATATGTGTAGTGTAAATGTTAAGGACATGACGTCCTTAACTTCATGTGTGCAGTGTAAATGTTAAGGACACCATATCCTTAATATTTACACAACACTCACAAAGAAAAGGGTAAAAACATCTTTTCGTATTAATTTTAATAGAGTAGTGGCTATTTTTGCTCTGCATTAAAAATACTTGATAAAAACTAAATACCATGTTAAAAAGTGACTATCTCACGCTATTTCTACCCTAAAAACGGATTGGGATTTGATGGAAGCCCAAAATATAGCCTAATTTATTTCCAAGACCCGTTCATCAGCAAATACCCAACTTTGTTAGGAGCTTCAGTTGTTGCTAATAAGGTTCAAAGATTGCATCTTTTATGTGTTTTAATAAATAAAAATGAGATCTTTAAGGAAAATCTAGATTAAGTAAAGAAAATTGGGATTCATGTTTAGCTAATTTACTTTTAGAGAATTTTTTGTGATTCATCTTTAAGAATTGTGCAATTACAGAGAGGATGAAGTAAGGGGAGGGGATTAAATGGGGAGGGGCAGTGACATGGCATTGCCACGTGGCATCTATGTCAGCAAAACGGCAGGCCATGTGGGATGGTACTTAGACATGGTGGACACTCTAACTGAGGAAGGGTCGCATAGTAAAGAGATATTTTTTACCCTTTTCCGTGATAGTGTTTGTGAAGCAACAATGCTCTTGCAAGCGTTTCTCTCATGATGAGAAGTTTGAATGTTCTCTCGCTTGGTCCTTCATCATAATCTGTTAAACTTATTTATGCAGGGTGGGGGATAGGATCTGAGGTGCCTGAACACAAAAACACTCTTTTCTGCATAATACGAGGTCGATATGGAATTTGGTCAAGAAGATGAAGTAAAGGAGAGAGTGAGTTATTTTGTCAAACTCTTTTGAGGTTGTAATCTTCGTAATGGAATTCAGTACCATCCTCCATTATTATGTTCATTTCGTTTTAATATGCATAACAAAGGGATGAACACATAATAGAAAAAAAAAAGAATATTAAGGGACAAATGAACCATCACACTTTGGAGAGGGGGAAGGAGGGACCCTCGTGCAATGAAACGACGGGTGAGCAGAAAACAATAGAAAATAGGATATGATCATTGATTGATTCCGAGAATTTGGGACGGGCATAGTTTGGTCAAACCTGAAATTCAAATCGAAATTTAAATTTTTTGAATTTTTGGTTTGAATTTTTGAATTAAAGATTGAATTTCGAGTTTAATATTTAAAATTTTCAAAGCACGGATAGGATTTTGAATTTGGAATTCAACTTTTCGATACCTGAAAATTTAAAGTTTTAATACACTATATTTAGCCCTATCCATTAAACATTATATCATTGCCCTTATACCTAATATTAATAAGTCTAATACCATATCCATTAGATATTGGTCATATATGTTAGAATTGTTAATTCTTAGAGCCTTATTAATGCTTCTGTTGCATTCTCTTGATAATGGTTTCATTACTTCCATGAATACTTTATTTGAATAATTCTGATTAGAATGAGAAACTATTTCAATTTGATACAAATACTTTATTTGGATGTTTATTTTTGTAAGAAGAAGTTCAAACCAAAAATTCGACACGTCCAAACGGATTAATTCGAAACCGAACTAAAAATCTAATCCAATTCGAACTTATTTAGATTGTAGTAATTTCTTCAATTTGAAAACCAAAAATCCAGACAACAATTTTAATATTTAACTCGAACTGCCCAAACATCCACCCCTAGTGCAGGGTGGAGAGAGAAGTAGAAACGAGAAAGAATAATACTACATTAGAAATGAATGACAGAACAAAAGTGATCACTTTGAAAGCTTAGTGATTTACATTGTCAAAGTGCAATTATAACCATCTTGCCTATTCTTAAGAGTACATCAATGTATGAGCCATAAACAAGAATTGCATTAATCAAATAGAAAAAAAACTTCCTAACAAGAGAAAGATTAACACACAACCAATAGGACTATACAAAAGATTAACAATCACAGCCAGATGTCTCATCTGATTTTAACATGTTGCATAGTAGACCATTCTCTGTTTCGATTGCTTCCTCATATTTTAACAAGATACCCCCCAAAACCCCAAAGATAGTAAATGCAGGATTTATGCGGTAATACACGAATTCCAGCAAAGGAAGCAACGAATAAGAAATTAATACACATCTCGAGAAACTGTTTTGTTTGCATCATGTTTATCAAATCAAAACATACCCCTCCTTGGCCCGGGGGGAATAAACAAAGTTGGTGAATTTCACCCATCTAACTAGAAAATAAACTTTATTAGGAGTCACGGAAATATTACAATGCATCATACATGCACTTGCAGGCATGACATATGTGCCCCTCTACAAGAAAGTCCAGGGGCGGATCCACCTCCTCACCTACGGATTCACGTGAACCCAGTAAATTTTGTTCAAACAGTGAAAATGTGTTCGAAAAATTTACTAAATATGTATAAATGCTTGAATGTGAACCCAGTTACTATTGAAAATTTACTCGAGATCGTTACAGGAACCCATGAACATTAAATCCTAGATCCGCCTGTGAGAAAGTGATACCTTTCTATATTTCAAATACATGCTTGTTTCCCAGATGTAGGAACATTCTATATTGTGCTTAAATGCGTGACCTTGAAGCTGAAGATGTAGAAGCAGGTGCACTCTGCAGCACAAGAAATGTTACCAATAAGTAATGATTTTAAAAGACAAGAGGGGTTGCTCTGATGGTAAGCAACCTCCACTTCCAACCAAGAGGTTGTGAGTTCGAGTCACCCCAAGAGCAAGGTGGGGAGTTCTTGGAGGGAAGGATGCCGAGGGTCTATTGGAAACAGCCTCTCTACCTCATGGTAGGGGTAAGGTCTGCGTACACACTACCCTCCCCAGACCCCACTTAGTGGGATTATACTGGGTTGTTGTTGTTGTAAGTAATGATTTTAACATATGTACACAACACAACAGCAAGCAATCTGAGTTAAAATGCACACAATTGCCAGCAGTCAGTGGCAACTTTTTGTTCCAGGTTGACCACACATCGATGAGGTTGAGCAATAGTGGCAATGCAACAGCTAACATTACCTCTCGTCCTCTTCTACTTCATTCCTCCTCCAAAGAACATGACTAACACCCTTTATTTTCTTTGATTTGGCAACAATGGGAGCTCAGACTGCTGATTATTTTTATCAGACACTTATGATAATCTGATTATCAAAGTCATCAATAATTGGAATTCAACTGTATATGCATATTAATTTTTTTTAATCGGTTGTATGTGATAATATTTCAAAATTAATAGACACAATGACCAAACTTGAAGCTAAGGTACAACGGACAGCTAGAAAGATCTAAAAATGAATCATGGAGATGAGGTCAAGTTCTTACCAAGGGGATGCCCTTTGTCGCTCTCTCTTCCAAGAACCTTGAGGGCTTGAAGAAATTACCATATAGTTCAGACCACTTCTTCAGACTTCTATATATACGGCCCGCTCCAACAGTGTCAGCCCAAAAAAGAATACCACCTCTGCCAAAAACAGAATCATTGTCAAAATCATATTGTAGAAAAATGTTTAAATTTTGATAGAGATAATATTAACAGATACGAAATGTTAGCACAATTGCTAGAAAACCCAGTCATGATTTCTCATCTTTAAGTGTCAAGAGTTAAGGATCAATTAAAGCTATTTTATGTTTTAAGAAGACTGCCAATCTTCCATCATTTCCACTCTAC